>PITA01005089.1:10189-115174 GCA_004023965.1 Spilogale gracilis | reverse complement strand
AGAAAGAAAGAAAGAAAGAAAGAAAGAAAGAAAGAAAGAAAGAAAGAAAGAAAGGGTGCTGGGGTGGCTCAGTGGGTTAAGCCTCTGCCTTCAATTCAGGTCATGATCTCAGAGTCCTGGGATCGAGGCTCACGCCGGGCTCCCTGCTCAGTGGGGAGCCTGCTTTCCCTCTTTCTGCCTGCCTCTCTACCTACTTGTGATCTCTGTTAAATAAACAAATAAAATCTTAAAAAAAAAAAAAAAAAACAAAGGTAATTTTCATGGTGTATTTATATGGTAAAGTGATCTGCAGCTAAAAGGACAATCTAGATTACCAGAAACTTTCTCATCCTTTAGGTTTCACTTTCTCCATCTGTATGTTGAGCACCCCTTTCTCCTGGACTAACTTAGCATGATTGTCTTCTCATCATATACTATTTCCTTCCTTTATAGCTCTAATCAGTTTTAAAGTCCCCCATCCCGTTCCCCACAGTGTTTCCCCCTTTCTCTGTGTGTATTTAATTGTGTTTCGTCCCTAACTAAACTCCTCTAAAGGGCCACGAGAGTTGCCGTTACCGGCAAGGTCCTTTCAAGGCCGGACAAAGTCCCTTCAATGACTGGTTTGAAGGAGCAGAACACCAGGTGTTAACATTATAGAACATATAATAAGATGGTGTGTTTGGAGAAATAAATACATGGAAATATTTTGTAAACTGCATTAATAGTGGTGGGATTTACGGCACCTGGGTGGGTCAGTCGTTAAATGTCTCCCTTTGGTTCAGGTCATGATCCTGGAGTCACGGGATCCAGCCCCACATCTGGCACTCTCCCTGCTTGCGTTCCCTCCCTTGCTGTGTTTCCCTCTGTCAAATAAATAAATAAATAAAATCTTAAAAAAAAATAGTGGTGGGATTTGGGGAAGGTTATCAGCATTCTGTAACTTTCCTATCTTAAGACTGTTAATACCACTACCAATAAACAGTTATTGAATGTTTTATTAGGCATCCCAACTTTCCTAAGATAATGGACAAGAGTAATGTTTACCAGGTATCAGAACTTTCCTAAATCCTAAGTCCATTCACACATTTTCTTATTTAATTCTCACAACAGCCCCATTTATTCTCATTATACCCATTTTACTGATAAGAAAATAACTGCAGAAGTTCTGTAACTTCCTCAACTGGGGATATCTGCTAACGTTCAAACCCACAATCCAAGCTAAAAAGCCCTTGATCTTAAACCACTAAGCTATTTATCACGTGTGTGTGTGTGTGTGTGTGTGTCAGAAAGAGAGTGAAAGAAAGAGAGAAGAAAATGTACTTGCTAAATTCTCAACTCCTGTTTTAAGAAGCAAAGAGCCAAATTGTTTTTGCCAACAGAAATGTTTTTCTGAAGCTATAAAGATAGCAGTGGTCTTGGGGCATCTGGGTGGCTCAGTTGGTTAAACAACTGCCTTGGGCTTAGGTCATGATCCCAGGGTCCCAGGATCCAGCCCTGCATTGGGCTCTGTGCTCGGCTGGGTGCCTGCTTCTCCCTCTCTCAGTCCCCCTACTTGTGTTCCCTCTCTCGCTGTGCTTCTCTCTGTCAAATAAATAAATAAATAAATAAATAAATAAATAAATCTTAAAAAAAAAAAAAAAGATAGCAATGGCCAAATCACTAGAATGGCACTGCCAAGTTTATGTAAGTCCACAACCAAACCCCTCCACTCATACTTACGTGGCTCCCTGGAGGCACAGGTAAACCAAGGCTTCTATGCTGTAACAAAGGAAACGTTCTCCAGTCCTAACTTGTGTGTGGGCTATGTCCAGGAAGACCCAGAATATGAGCCTTTTATCTTCTAAGGACAGGGAGTCCACAAAAAACATAAATATGTTTACAGTGAACTGTGTGTTTGCCTGTGTGACTAACTCGTTACTCAAACTCTCTAAAAGTCACATGAAATAGAGTGACTACTTTTGAGTACGGTTCCAGCATGAGCTTCTTCCTGTATGTTTCCCAGTTCTTTAGAGTTTTATGTTAAGAAAACTGATTATTAGTAATGCTACAAATGTAAATGGAATGTATCCTGACCCTTTCAGCTGATACAGATTGCAAAATAACCAACTTCTTTAGCAGAGGTGTTTTGTTTTCTTTTATAAACCTTTTATGAAATGGGAACCACACTTGGGAAATATTTGCACCTCTGCTATATAATCAAAGACAAATGTTATGAATCATCTGTATCATTTTTTATGTTCTATTTTGCTTTTACATCTGTATAGATTTAAAAAGGGGAGTAGGAAATGGAAATCAAGTATCAAGAGAATTATCTGCATTTCTAAGTTCCTCTGCTCTATTAAGCCCCTAGGGAATTGGTCTATCCAAAGACTAGATCAAAGACTAGATCCTAGAGAATGGCTCCTATTAATTAAATACCAGATCCAATATGTAATTATGTCCCTTAGGATTTTGACCAAAGAATGAAAGACAAAGTCAGAAAGCCTGGGAGTCTGGAAATCTGTGTATGTGACTTCAGATTCAGAGGGCTCAAGTGCCTGTGTCAGGCCAGGTGGCATTTCTGCTACTGAAATAAAGATCAAATTGGAAAACTATAATGACCATGTAAAAAATTATCTCTTCTTAATTATTTTCCTAATTGGTATCTGTCAACACCTGTCTTTTGAAGCATTTCAAGTTTTCTCATTTGGAATTTACAGCTAAATGAACAGTGAAAATATAGCATTTCACTATGGAAGCCTGTCTGGTTCCTAATTTGAAGAATCCAATTGTAAAAAAAGTATGAGATAATCAGAACATTTGTAATACTGACTGAATATTTGATAGTAAGGAATCATTTTTTAATGTGTAATAATAGTATTAGGCTCAAAAGAAAAAGAGTCTTCACCTTTTAGAGATATATATATACACTGATGTATTTATGGATACAATAGGAAGTATAGAGGTGATGCAAGACTACTCATATATGAACCACTGATAGTGGATGATGGATATATGGGTGTCATTTTACTATTTTCTCTGCTTTTGCGCTTTAAAAATTCCGTAACAACAGTAAAAAATAAAGCATTATAATAAAAGCAAATGAGACAAATATACAACTGGTATCTCTAGTGTTCAAAAATTAGAGCACATTATAGCACATAAGCAATTTTATAAATTGAGAGTTTTTAAATGTAAATTTGCAAATGTTTCAGAAATAATTTTTTCCTCTGTATTTGTATAAGAACTTCAAATACAGAATAAGTTTTGTAGCTGGAGCAGTTCTGAAATAAGCAAACGTATCAGTAGTGATATTAGCTGAGACGATGCTGTCATGTCTCTGCCTGGCACTTTTCTGAAGTAGTTACATGGGTCATGTGTAAGGCAAACTGTGCACACCTCGGAGGTGATACAAATGGGACTTTTACATTATGTGGCTTCATTCCAAAATAGACCCATCCTCTCTGGCAGAAAAAAAAGAAACAAAAATAATTAATTTGCAAACCTAACTGAACTTTCAGCTATGTTTAGAAATGAAGCTCTAAAGGGTTCCTGGGTCGTGCGGTTGGCTGGGCACCTGACTCTTGATTTCATCTCAAGTCATGATCTCAGGGGCATGAGATTGAGCCCGGCCTGCCCCGGGGTCCCTATTCACTGCCAAATGTGCTTGAGTTTCTCTCTCCTTCTGAATGCCCTTTCTCTCTTTTTCTCTCTAAAATATGTAAATAAAGCTTAAAAAAATATATAAAGCTCTAACACTCCTATTTATATTTCATTTCATTTGAAGTTTTATACTTTGTAGCTTTCCACATTCACGCTGGAAGCAATGCAAATCTTTTAAATATTTACTGCATTTGTGCACTATTTAAACTGGTACTCAACATTATTAAAGAATAAGTTTGTGGTGCCTGGGTAGCTCAGTTGGTTAAGCGACTGCCTTCGGCTCAGGTCATGATCCCGAGTCCCGGGTTCGAGCCCCACAAGGGGCTCCCTGCTCAGCAGGAAGCCTGCTTCTCCCTCTCTCATTCCCCCTGCTTGTCTTCCCTCTCTGGCTGTGTTTCTCTCTGTCAAATAAATAAATAAAATCTTTAAAAGAATAAGTTTGATGACTGATAATCAATCAGTTCTAAATTAACCTAATAATAGGTGCAGTGTGGAAGAGGAGAGAGGAGGCAGCAGCTAACACAAAATTACTGCAACAATGAAGCTCTGATAAGCCCTTCTTTACCAGAGAGAGGTGAAATGCCTTGTGGACTTACCATGGTTAAGGGATTCTAGAATCTTACCAACTCTGGGCTGGGAACGCGGGTTCTGCCAAAGGTACATGATTGGCTGGTAGAGGATAGGTAAGAAGGAAGCTGAGAAATTCAGGTTTAAGCTTCTGGTTTTTGCTCCTTTCTTGTTTCCCTCATGCAGTCCTAAACTACCATAGGTTGACAAATCTTTCAAATTATCGGTAATTGGCTACTGTTACTCTGTAAAATCATTTATTCATTCCAATAATTAGTAGAAGAGGTAATAGTATGAACATTATCTGACTGATTTGAATGTATTAGCACAACATTATTTAATAACTACATTCCATGAAGCATAGACAGAAATCCTATGGTTTTACAGTATGAATCAACCCACACAACAGAAATGCAACAAGGATGGACAGACTGAGAAGGGGATGCATCTCTTATTATTTCTTAAGCAAACATCCATTTATGCACTCTGCCTTCATTTTTCTTTCTTTTATAGCTCAGATTCTTAAAAAGGTTACACAGTTTGAGAAATAGCCAAAGGGTAGTGCCTTTTTCCCAGGCTGACTGCCCCACCAATTTAAGTACCTGCCTAGCTGTCCCACATCAACCTTGTTCCCTTTTGGGTAAGAACCCAGATCTCCCGCCATTTTAATAGCAACCCTCTTCTGATTTTTCATTAACCTCTCTCATGGTTCTTTCCCTATCTTCTTTAAGGGCTTCGTCTTCTAAACTTCCATAAATGTAGGCAATTTCTTCTGGGTCTTCTTACTTATCATTCTACACCAGTGTTTGTAAAGAGTGTTTTAAACATCACTTATATCAGCATCAGAGACTCGAGGAGTTCTTCTACTTTTTTTTTTTTTTTACTTTACTTTAAATTTATTTTATTTTTTTCAGTGTTCCAAGATTCATTGTTTCTGTCCCACACCCAGTGATCCATGCAATTCGTGCCGTCAGTACCTACCACCAGGCTCTCTCATCCCCCACCCCTTCCCTCCAAGTCCCTCAGTTTGTTTCTGAGTTTAAGTCTCTCATGTTTCGTTTCTCTTCCCGAATTACCCTACTTCTCATTTCTGGGAATTCTTATTAAAGACACAATTTTCAATATCACCCTAGTGAACCAGCATCTTGGGAATGGAGACCAAAATCTGTATTTTAAATTACCTCTTAGTTAATTCTTACAAAAAATTCAGGAATTGAGAATTATTGTTTGACATACTCACTCTGGCTAATAATATCCGACCCCATGACTTCGGTTACTATTTTTCTTCAATTACTATATTGGTAATTTACCAATTACCAATAAAATTTACCAATTACTATATTGGTAAAACTCCTGTTTTCAGATGGCAGCGTTCCATTTGATGTCTCACAGGCAGCCCTTAGAATTTAAGCTGTCCTGGGGTGCCTGGGTGGCTCAGTGGGTTAAGCCTCTGCCTTAGGCTCAGGTCATAATCTCAGAGTCCTGGGACTGACGCCCACATCGGGCTCTCTGCTCAGCAGGGAGCCTGCTTCCTCCTCTCTCTCTCTTCCTGCCTCTCTGCCTACTTGTGATCTCTCTCTCTCTGTCAAATAAATAAATAAAATCTTAAAAAAAAAAAAAAAGAATTTAAGATGTCCCAAACTGAACACTTTCTTCCAGTCCTACTATACTTCCTCTTGTTTTTTCCAGTTCTCAAAATGGTTCTACCAAAGGCTCCTTAGGACTCTTGACTCTTATTTCTCACCACACTCGAGTCACTCCCTAGTTAAAAATATTATCATGTATTGCCTAAAACTCATAGGCTTCTGGTCGAGCCCACCTGCAAGCCACTCCCCACAGTGAACATGGAGGTCATCACTAATTTGATCAGGTTACTCTCATACATAAATTTTTCAAAGCCTCCTATCACCCTTGGGTGAAATAATTTTGCTGACAAACCACGTCCTACCTAATCTGCTCCCAGATTATCTCTGCAAACATATCTCTTTTTATTTCACTCCACAGCTATGCTCTCCAGTACAGCAGCCATAAGCCACATGTGGCTACTGAGTACTTGAAATGTGACTAGTCCAATCTGAGACATGCTCTTAGTGTAATTCATACATTAGCTTTTTCAAATAAAAAAAGTCTCAATAATCTTTCATATTGACATGCTGAGATGATAAAATTTTAAATATATTAGACTAAAACATTCCTTTTCTTTTTAAAGATTTTATTTATTTGACAGAGAGAAACACAGCTAGAGAGAGAACACAAGCAGGGGGAGTGAGAGAGGGAGAAGCAGGGGGAGTGAGAGAGGGAGAAGCAGGCTTCTCGCCAAGCAGGGAACCCGATGTGGGGCTCGATCCCAGGTCTCCAGGATCATGACCTGAGCTGAAGGCAGTCACTTAACCAACTGAGCCACCCAGGCACCACCTAAAACATTCCTATTTTTAAGATTTTATTCATTTATATGAGAGAGAGAGAGAGATCACAAGCAGGGGGAATAGCAGCAGGAGAAGCAGACTCCCTGCTGAGCAGGAAGCCCAGACTAAAACATTCCTAGAAGTAATTTTACTTGATTCTTATTACTTTCTAAATGTAACTACTGAAGTTTTTTAAATTCTATAGTTAGTCTGCATTATACTTCTACTGAATAATGGCATGTCCAGAACTCTATGATCTCACAAAACTGAAAGGCTTGTTTCTCCCTTAAATGTTAAACATTTTTCCTGGTTTAAAGGTCACTTCTCAGGTGCCTGGGTGGCTCAGAGGGTTAAGCCTCCGCCTTTGGCTCAGGTCATGATTTCAGGGTCCTGGGATGGAGTCCCACATTGGGCTCTCCGCTCAGCAGGGAGCCTGTCTGCTTCCCCCTCGTTCTCTGCCTATTTGTGATCTATCAAATAAAATCTTTTTAAAAAATAAAAAAATAAGTTCACTTCTCTGTATCTCCCTCCCCTTCCTTTATCCTCCTCCATCTCCTAGTCGTCGTCCTTCAGGATTTAGTTCAGTTATTGCTATGAGGGGCTTCCCTGCCCTTTTCCTTTTTCCCAAACCGGTTCCACACTACTGCTTTCTAATACAGCACATAGCTTGCACTGTACCACACTTGTGGTTTATTTGTCTACAACCTCCTTATGTCTTCTATCCTCATCGACTGTTAGCAGGACTGTGACTTGGTCAGGGTAGTATCCTCAGATTCGAGTACATTGCTCGGTGCAAAGTAAATATAGTAGAATGGCTGCTGGAAGTGACTTCTGTGGACCCAAAATATGAAATGTGACTGATATGTGTGGGAGGAGTTGTGAATTAAAATGTCTCTTCATCCTTAACCTATCCAAACCCTATCAACCGATACTCCTCAACCTTCTCTTGCTTCTGTTGTCACTTGCAAAATTTTAAAACTTCCTGGTTAGTTCAGATGAGGAAATAATCCCAAAACAAAATGAACACAACTTTTGTCTTCTAAATATTTTTAAATTCCTTTACAGCTAGAAGATATTCACTGTGAGAAATATTACCTATTCATTGGAAAACATTTTTATAGCATTTCTGAAGATCAAGTCTTTGCAGGAATTTAAATGAGACCCAAAATCAAGTCTTTTTCCCTCTATAATCCTACTCTGCTGGCATTCAGAGAAGTTTGTAGTACATCAGAAATTCTGGCATGCCCACATTGTAATTAACATTTACCACATTACTCTCTATTAAAAGCAAAAAAATTAGCGTACAGCAAATATAAAAGTGGTAAGAACAGACAGTCCCTATTTTCCCAGTCTCATCAGATTATAAATTTTAAGTGGTACCGTCAATGTTCATCCCATTTAACTGCTCGGGTTTTTGTTGTTTTTTTCTTAAGTGCTTTGGGCCCTTTCATGGCATAGCCAGAACTTTCATCCATCTGTGATTTTATGATATTAAAATGTCTAAAAGACTTACAAAGAGTAGACCTCACCTTGACTTGAGGTCCAACGTAACTACTTTCCTGCTCCCACTGCTTTACTGCTTCTTTACTTCTCAACACACTGTTATGCTGTGTTCACCGCACTGTGAAATGCTAACTCAAAAGCTCCGACTGAGCAGGACCATGTGAAAGAAACACAGAAGCCACTGAAAGCACTCCCAATGGCTAAAGTTGGAATGATTTGAGCAACAACAGAAATGCAGTTTTGAATTACAACCCAAAGTATGAAATATCCAAGAATCCATACAGCTAGAAATAAATGATTAAATAAATTTTAAAATGAGGAAGAAAAGGGGTGCCTGGATGGCTCAGTCAATTGACCATCTATCTGCCTTCGGCTCAGGTCATGATCCCTGTGTTCTCAGCTCTGCTGAGCAGGGAGTCTACTTCTCCCTCTTTCTCTGCCCCTTCCCCTGCTCATGCTCTGATTCTCTCTCTCTCAAATAAATAAATACAATCTTTTTTTTTTTAATGAGAAACAAACAGACAAATATCCCATGCAGAGAAATTCCAGGTAATTTATGTAGATACTGTCTTCAAGGGGGGGGTGCATAACTCTCCACCTTAAGTGTGGTATACACAGGACTTCCTTCCCAAGAGCACAGTATGGAAAGATGGGAAGGGAGTAACTTTACAGTGGGGAAACTTGACAAACCCCAACTCAGCTAGGTGATCAAGGTCAACATCAACAGTGATAAATTATGTTGACAGCATGTACTTTTCATATAATGTGACTAAGACAGCACTTTAAAAAAACTCTGTGGTCTTCCTCCCTAAAATTCACAACCCCAATCTAATCATGAGGAAAAACATCAGGACCATTCTATTCTACAAAATATATGACCGATACTCCTCCAGTTGCCATGCTCATCAAAAATACAAAAGATCTGAGAAACTGTAACAACCAAAAGGAACCTAAGAAGCGAGAACAACTAAGTGTAATGTGACAACAGGGATGGGATTCTGGGACAGGAAAAGAACGTTAGGCAATAAGGAAATCTGAATAAACTATGGACATCAGTTAATAATAGTATACCCATTTTGGTTCATTAATTGTAACAAATATATCATATTGATGTAAGATGCTAACAGGGAAACTGGATGTTGGACATATAAGAGCTCTGTACAACCTACCATTTTTCTTTATATCTAAAGCTGTTCTACGGGGGCCTGTCTGCTTCAGTTGGAAACACAGTGGCACTCTTGATTCTGGAGTCATGAATTCAAGTCTCACATTGTATGTAGAATTGGTTTTTTTTGGTTTTGTTTTTGTTTTTTAAGTAATCTCTACACTCAACATAGAGCTCCAACTCAAAACCCCAAGATCAAGACTCATAAACTCTATCTACCAACAAGACACCTTTGACTGCCTTGCCTTATCACTTTATCAGATGGAAAGAAATCTTACCAATTCCTAAAGCTTCAAGTGTGACCTTCACGTTGAACACTCCAAGATCTATATTCTAAGCCCAATCTCTCTTTTAAAGGTCAGACGATATTTCCAACTACTAGTGGACATTTCTACCTACAGACTTTCAGCAACATTAAACTCAGTATGTCCAAAGGAGAAACCTTCATTTTAAACTTGAATTCTGTGGCTCCCAGTGTGTCCTCAATCATGACTAACAGCATTATAATTTTCCCAGTGATCTAATGAGAGTCTAGCATATACTCAGTGACTGCTTTTTTTTTTTTTTTAATGATTCTCCTCTCTGGTTTCATACAGATATTGTTTAATTCTATTTCTACATGTTCCCTTTACTCTCAGTGCATTAACTTTTTTGAATAACTACCAATCCATCAATCAAAACTTGCGGAGGCTAGAGGTATGTCCAAGTACAGCTGACACGTCCAGTCCTGATATGAGACAGTGATATGGAATGTTATTGTTTTGAGTTGCTTGAGAAACCAACAGGTCCCCAGCTTGGAGCAAAGAACACCACTGTTTTCTTAGGGCCAGACCAGAGATGCAGGGTTAATTCCTAATGGCCTTGAAAGGTAACAAACTGCTTCTGTCCATTCCCTATGTGGAGCTTTTGAAGAAAGTTTCCCCTAGAATCTGGCAGCCCATAAGCATTGCAGTATGAGATCCCTGTCCCTGAGAACTGAAAACCCTTTGCCAACATTTCCCAAAGATAGGTCATGGTTTACTGACTGCCACATGTCACTAGGAAAATTGTCCTTCAGTTTAACTATGGCAGATCATTGTGGTCTAATCAAGCCATTAACCACCCTGTTAATAACCAGCCTGTTAATTGAGACAATATAAAATCGCACACACAGGAGGGAGACTGTCGCTAAGCCGCAAATGGTAAATCTTTGATTGGTTTAAACCAAACCAGGTGTTTCTCAAACTGTTTGGTTTCAGGACTTTTTTGTACTCTTAAAACTATTGAGGACTGCAAAGCACATTTGCTTGTGTGACTCATATCTATCATTATTTACCATTTTAGAAAATAAAAATTAAAAATTTTTAAGTTATTAATTCATTTAAAAATAACAAACCCATTATATATTAATATAAATAATAATTTTATGGAAAATAACTATATTTTTCAAAAGAAAAAAGATCTGATAATTCTGGCTTAACACAAGATGTAGGGACGCCTGGGTGACTCAGTCAGTTGACAGGCTGCCTTTGGTTCAGGTCATGATCCCACAGGGTCCTGAGATAGAGCCCCGCATCAGGCTCCCTGCTCAGCGGGGAGCCTGCTTCTCCCTCTGCCTGTTGCTCCCCCTGCTTGTGTTCTCTCTCTCCGTGACAAATAAATAAACAAAATCTTAAAGAAAAGAAAAAAAAAAGGAAATATAGATGTTGGTATCTGCTTCTGCATTCCTTCTGTTGTTTTGGCTGAAGTACATTTAAGAAAATCCAATCTCATACAAATAAGTGGTTAAAGAAAAAAAAAAGTGTTTTAATAGCCTCTTCAGAAATTTTTGGATATCCTTCTGTGAAATGATACTAAAACTCAAAAGTGGTATTCCTCAAGGTTATCTATAATGTAGAATTTGAAAACAGATCCGTGAGATTGCATACTGTTACCTTTAAATATTTTCATCTATTTTGGTCTTAAAATGGATCTATTACCCATGAGTGATTGTGTAACATGCATTAGTCATTGAGAAAACACTGGTTCACTGAGTTATGCAGGTCTTTCAAATGCCGGCACCACTCACCATACCATACCAAAAGATCCCTTTTGTTAATATCAGCACTGATACCATCAGAAAGATGTTTAAGTACAGGTATGCTTTCAGGTTTAGAATAGAGGATACAAGTTATCCAGTATTCTAATTCTCACCTGAAAGCTTGAATTTGTATCATTTGCAAAAGATATTATCAGTAGTTTCCCTTAAAGTGACAGGCTTATTTCTTCTGTTCATTTTCAAGAAAATGTCTCCAAAATACCCAACCCTGAATAAATGGTATTTTGTCTGTCTGTTTTTCAGGTTAAAAAAATAACAATTAAAAAAAAGTGTGCCATGAAAGCAGCAACCATTTCAACTTAAAACTCACACAATCACACAGTATGTGACTGAAGTAACAAGAGTGCTTCAGTGTGGGACAGAAAATAAAAGTAAACTTTATAAATGTCAGGGAGGCATACAATGACTACTAGTCATCTGGTGCCACAGCCTTGATTTGTACTAAACAACTGGGAATTATTACCCACCATTGGTCCTTTTATACCATCAGTGGAGTTAAAAAGGCAAATGATATTTTATCATTGTTAGAGGAAAGGATTTTAACCGTGTGTTCACGGTTCACGGTTCAAGGTCTGCATCTCCAAGGTTCCATAAACCACTGCTGAGTTACGCCAATATGATGTTCCATTTCATTTGCCAATTAGTTCTGGATTCGGTATGTGACATTAATTCTAGCCAAAAAGCCAATGGGGCCTCTGGGAACGGTTTCTTTCTTCTAATAAGACATGTGGAAACAAATTCTTGTTTTCTGCCTCTGGACTTTGTCATCTACTTGGGAAACCCAGAAATAAGGGGGACAAACAGCACACTTTCGGAATTTGGAAAAGTGAAAGGATGGAAAACATCTGGGCAAAGTGATGTCACTGATGAATCAATAAATTATTCAACTTTCAATAACCCTATCTTTATAATTCTTCTTATGTGAAATGATAAATTCCTTATGGTTTCAGTGGCCTTCAGATAGGTTTTCCATTCCTTAAAGTCCAAACTATTTTTACTCATATATAATCTTACACTTCTTGTCAATCCATCAATATGCAAAAGACCCCAAGAGCCTGATCACCAGAGCTTGATGCATTCCAAACCCCCCGAAATGGGAAAGCAAAACAAAATTATTACCAGCCATGGAACTGTAACTGAAGGAGGCCTACCAAGTTGAAAAACTAAAACAGGTGTCTCATATGGAGAAAACTCAAATAAAAGAGGTAAGATCAAATATTGATATAAACATAGGAACCATAAAAGGGATTAGAACAGAACACCAAAAATTTAGGGACTGAAAAACATTATTCCTGAATTATGGAGTAATCAGGATTAGAAAGCAACCAGGTGTTCAGAAGCTAAACCCCTGGAATATATTCAAGTGTCAAGAAATCAAACCACAGATTATGTAGTAGATTCATAGGAAAGTATCCATCATTCTGTATTATTACAATTATGTTCTCTACCACCAAAGCTGAAGATGTGCTCCTGAGTAAAAGAAGTAGCAAAATATATTTGTGAATTATTAGGTTACAGTAAATAGTTTTCAAACTAAAATAGACCTAGTTTTTGATACGTGTATGTAGTTTTGAAGATTTACTTAATTCAATTTTTTGTAACCTTTGACTCTTAAACTGTAAGATAAACAGGGGAAATACTTAAATACAAGAGAAACAAACCTGTTTATAGACAGAAAAATATATGTATGTTTTTAAATTTCTCCTACTTCCCCTCTGTGTGTCAGTAAAAAAGCAGAAATGGTTCACAGTTATTTGCATTTTGTAAGATCGAAGTTTCAGCCTCTACAAGAAGAATGTAGCCCACTGCATAAAGACTGGCTTTAAGGAAATAGCAATCTAAGAGTCAACATTCAACCCCTCTAATGTATAATAATTCTATAACTAAATGATACACAGGTATGTTTTAAGCTCAAAAATTAAATACTTTTGAGTTACTTATGTATTTTAATTTCAACTACCTCCAGAATGAGTAGACATTACTTCATCAAGACCTATTATTTTAGAGGTTTCAAAATAAAGCGCCATCCTTTTATCACTAGAAAAGGTCTATAAATGGTCTAGACTCTAACAGGACTGGATGAAATCATGACTTCTAATTCACATTAGCAGATCAAACACTACAGTTGTTTAATAAAAGGAAGGAGAATGAGAGCTAAAGCCCTTTCTATTTGACATTACACTTCAACTTCATAGAAAATGTTTTGATAAGAACAGCAAACCATTTAACATCTCTAGGCATTCCTTATCCCAAATCAAAAGCATGATAAAACTCCTCTTGTCTGCTTTCAAAACAAATACGAAAAAGGCAGACCTCTAAAATCCTTGAACAGAGAGCCTAAGCAATGAAGATTGTGTTACTGAAGAGTCACAGCCATTGCATGATGGAACACCTTCAGTAATCGTGTTTTATAAAGATAATTAGTGGCCTCATATACAGTAGTAACTGTATATTTATTGAAGTTTCTATTTTATTTCATAAATAAAATTTAATTGTTTTGCCCTTTATAAAACATTGATCAGTATATCCATAAAATTTTTCATTGCTTTCTATGTTAGAATGTAGTAAAATTCATCTTGTGGTCATACTTTCCCCACATACTGTTACAAACACACATAGATGTTACAAACTGGTAAATACTCCTTTTTTTTTTTTAAGATTTTATTTATGTATTCACGCATGTGGTCGAGAGAAAGACACACAGAGAGAGAGCAGGGGGAGGGGCAGAGGGAGAGAAGCAGAATCCCCTGCCTGGGGAGCCCTAGATGGGACTCCATCCCAGGACCCTGAGATCATGACCTGAGCTGAAGTCAGCCATTTAACCGACTCAGCCACCGAGGCACCTTCTGGTAAACACTCTTGTTTTTTTTTTTTTTTTTTTTAAGATTTTATTTATTTATTTGACAGAGAGAAACACAGCTAGAGAGGGAACACAAGCAGAGGGACTGAGAGAGGGAGAAGCAGGCTTTCCGCCGAGCAAGAAACCCGATGTGAGGCTCGATCCCCGGTCCCTGGGATCATGACCTGAGTCGAAAGCAGCCGCCCAACCAACTGAGCCACCCAGGCGCCCCTGGTAAACACTCTTAATCACAAACTAAGATTGTTTTCAAAGGCTATTTTTTAGAAGTAACTCCAAATCAAAGACCCAGCAAGGATTAATCTGTTTCCATTCAATCACGTGTTTTTAACCAACCTGAAGCACTAACAGAAAAGAAGGCATCAGCAACTTGTAAGTAAACTGTGCTTAAGTGAGTTAAATTACAATTTTATCTAACAACTTGGTTTTGTTGCTGTTGTTGTTGTAAGTTTTTATTTATTGGGCATCTGGGTGGCTCAGTGGGTTAAATAAAGCCTTTGACTCAGGTCATGATCTCAGGGTCCTGGGCTTGAGGCCCACATCGGGCTCTCTGCTCAGCAGGAAGCCTGCTTCCCCCTCTCTCTCTGCCAGCCTCTCTGCCTACTTGTGATCTCTCTCTGTGTGTCAAATAAATAAATAAAATCATTAAAAAAAAAAAAAAGATCCCAAGACCCTTAGATCATGACCTGAGCCGAAAGCAGAAGCTTAACCCTCTCAGCCACCCAGGCACCCCTTGGTTTCATTTTTTAAAAAGGAAATAAGTCCTTTAAACTTTGAAGTAATATTGTGTATTGAGTTATTATTAAAGATGTGGTTGAGTTTCTTTAAACAGCTGTACAGCTTGGGGCTAAGATATGTTTGGTGTTTAACTAGAGAATGAATTTTTTAATCAGAGATTCAATTTGACATTTTAAATATAGATGTCAAGTGAAATGACTAGTTTAATCCTTCTGGCAGTAGTATGGAAATATTTCTTCAAATTATCCCTTTCAGTCAATCAGGTGCCAAGAAATTGATACAAAGTTATTGGTAGCCTTGTTAGCCATCAGAAAAGAAGTTCCGCCAAGTCGTTTGGGTCGTTTGGGTAAGTGTAAAGCACTTCGCATGGCACACTTGAAGAATACTAGGTGAGAGAGTCTCTTGCAGCTGAGACTGACATGCTTGGTCTGTGGCTCCAGAGTTCTGGCCGGGTGTAAGCAGACACAAGATGTTGATTTTGAACTCACTGGAGCTACTGCAATAATCCAAGCAAAAGATGCTTATGCAAAAGTAGTAACAGATTTGAGATATATTTTGGTAGTAGAATTGATAAGACTTAGCCTGGATAGTAATGTCGGGGGGGGGGGTGGATGGGAGGTCAAGGAACTCTTTCTCTGGTATTAATAAGCATATAGATAGAGGTATCTTTTACCAAGAGGGACAAGACTGGAGGAGGAGCAGATCTGGAGTGGGGGTGGGGGACAGAGACTTACTAGTTTGAGATATTTTAAGTTTGAGATACCTGAGACATCACAGTGGAGCTGTCAAGTAAGTAATGGAATATCCAGGTCAAGCTCCAAAGAGAAGTATGAGTCAGATAATAAATTTGGAGTTGTCAGTGTTGAGATGATACTCAAAGCCACAGGACTCGGTAAGACTGTTCAAGAATAACCGGAAAACATATAGAGAAGGTCCAGGATCTCTGACTAGAAAACTTGAAAACTTGTCCTACCCTATTTTTACTAGACTAATTTCTCATATATTTCAGTTTCTCTGCTTATTGTTTCAAAAGAATTTTCTTGACCCCCGTAGTCTAAATTAGGCACCCTGACCCCACAATATGCCCTCAGCCTTTTTCTTCCAAATATTTATCAGAATTTACAATGAACTACTTATCTTTATTTATTTTGTATTTGTCTTTCCATTAGAATGTATGTTTCTTGAAGACAGAGGTCATCTGCTTTTAATTTGTATCCCCAGTGCATGGCACGTAATAAATAGTAAGTCAAGTATTAAGTAATGAATTAAAGTGGATGTGGATATTGACTGAATGGAAGATGAGCCCGCTAAGGTGATAACAATTTAGCAGGTGTGTGTGTGTGTATTTGACATTAATTATCATTTATCTTGAACTTTCCTAAGGGAAGAATAAATTAAACAGCAAAGGATTCAAGCATTTTCATTTACTTTTTCACTCTCCGTGGAGGGTCTATGACATATGAATGTTTATGGAGAACTTTGTATGTCCAAAGTGCAAACAATTCATCAACTGTACAAATGTTTTATCATAAACTCCCAGAGTTTGGAGCCTATGTTATTCATCTGTACCTCCCGCAAGGTTCTCTTACACATAATAGGTAGTCCATGGATGTTTATTGTTTCAATGCACACTTTGTTTCCGTAACACATTTATTCATGTGTTTCAGTTCCAACTTTAGTAAACAGGTGGATATGACATTGATTTTGCTGACATTTTGCTTTTACTCAAAGTGCCCATCTTGGCAAATATTCCTTATACTAGCAGTTCATTTCTAAAGTTGATTTTAATAGGTCTAACTCACAGATTTCTTCCACAAGGGACTTAATAAATTACCCAAGAGCAGACACTACCAGAAGTGTGAAGTCTACAAAATTGCATATTGACAGCAATCAGTTCTTACCTTTGGCATTAGTAGTTCTCCCTAAAAACACCGGTGGTTTTTGCTGTCCTTTAGTTTGAGAAACTTTTCAAGGCAACATCTGGCTGCTCAGTATACTATGTACATATATACATCTTCCTTCTCTCAGATTTCCCTGTCTTGTTTCCATTTCCTTCCCTATCGTTTCCTATTGTAAAAGAACATGTCTGACTGTGGGTAATACAGATTTTTTCTAGGAGTCCTAGAATGTTGGTATTCGTGTATCTTTAGAAGTCTCTCTTCCTGACTTTTCAGCTACTCAGGTAATTACATCATCTGTTGGGTTTTGTTAATTTGGGTAATATAATTGCCTTTCGGGTGTGTTGCTAATGGTGGGAAGCTGGTATTCCTCAAATCACACTCCCAGGCCTCTGGTATATAGAATGACGTAAACCAGCCACTCACTAAATGAGCGTCTTCATTGTTCATGCCATTTTAAAATGGAAGAATGGACAATTATTGAAGTTGTAGCTATTTTGTTTAAATAAATCACTTTGGGGAGTATGAGTCATTGAGGGAGGTTTTTTGCTCTGTTTTTTTTTTTTTTTTTTTTAGTGTAGATTTCTAGACGTATCGTTTCAAAATGTTTTGAGAGACAGATGAGGAATAAATTATCCAGAGTCATTACATCAATTTTTGGAATCCACACATATCCCTGGTTAAAAGCTTCCAATTTAGATCACTTCTTAGGTAACAGTGAACCCTCAATTTAATATAGAAAGGTAATATTTTAAAATATAATTTTAAGGCAATCTTTGAGCTGTTGAGAATTTACTGATGCATCATCATGAATTTATTTTCCCCAAGAAACACAGATTAATGCTTTGAGATAAAAACAGCTAAGGGACATGGGAAGACATTTATGTGCAAGGAGAGAAATTGTACCTCCAGGTTACAACTATTTATCAAATTTTCCTGCCACTAAAACTTACCAGCCAGTTTGTGAGCCTGAGATACAGATGAGTAACTCTATATATAGAAAAATCTTCTCTTTGGGGAAAAATTTACTCAGGGAAAATATTACCCATTGATGATATTTTCCCTGACATTTACCCTTATCTGCACTTTGCACAGTGACTCTCCAACTGACCCTTTCTAATTACTGTCTCTGCTCTGTGATAAGAATCCCTAAAATCTAGAGGTAATACGGTGTTTAAAAGCAAGTTCTTCTATTTTCATTTCCACAGAATTGGAGAAGGCTTGCTTCAGTTGTTTTTTTTAAGACATTATACAGATTCATAAACCATATTTTGTGGCCATGAAAAAAAGTATTGTATTGTATATTTTCTCTTTAACACATCAAATCTAACTTTTCTTTCTTACTCTCTCATCTCAAAGCTTCAGGAACAAAGCCATCAAGAAAGAAGGCGTAAATTTGAAAGTAGCCCTACTATATCGTCAGAGAGATTTAGGTTCACTTCTGTTAGTATGCCACTATCGGAGTGTGGCCTTCGTACCCCAAGGGAAGTCTGACAAATTTTAGGCTTTCTGAGCCTAAGACTCCTATCTCTAGGGGAAAAATAAAGAGTAGAGAACAGAAGACAATCTCACAGGTTTTCATTTCCTCACGATAAGGAAGGCCAGCACAAGGCCTCCTCTGGAACTTTTAAAGACCAAGACCTCTGTAAAGATTAGAATTCCTCATACATTGTATAAAACAAATCAGTACCAAGCTATAAATGCCCCATATGCAAGACTCACCTGCATGCTTAAATTAAGACTTCTCTCCAGTTTGCTTTTGTTTCTTCCTTTTACTTATACAAATTTGGATAAGTTTGTTGTTGCTGAGCTTTCTTCAATTGTTTGGATCTCTGCCTTGCTGGTATCTGTTGGGCAATCCAGAATGGGCAGAGACCTTCTTTTTTATTTATTTCATTTTTTACTTTGATTTTTTTTTTAAGATGTTATTTATTTTAGAGACAGCACAAGCTGGGAAGGAACAGTGGTAGAGGGGGGTGGGAGAGAGAATCTCCAGCAGACTCCCCAATGAGCACAGAGCCCGACCTGCGGCTTTGATCTCATGACTCTGAGATCATGACCTGAGCTGAAACCAAGAATTGGATGCTTAAGGACTGAGCTCCGCCCCGCCCAGGCATGCCCTCAGAGACCTTTTTTATCCATGTGTTTTCTTTGCTCATCTCTCATCCCAATGCTTTGCACACATCAATACTTCCTAAATGGATGGAGATGGGAATAGTAAGTGTTAAGAAACACTTGTTATATAACTGGCTGATCAGAATAAGTTGTCAACAAAGTCTTCAATCTGTAATGCTGTACTGGACGAAGATTGTGACTATTCTCAAATATATGTTATTAGCACCTTCTGAAATTGCCTTTTCAAAGCTTGCTAAGTTGTGAGATTCTCTCTTCCCTCCTCTGCAGTCGATCACCACACTTGGTTTTTGATTTTTAATTTAATTTTATTCATTCTTTTAAGTAAACGCCACCCCCCAACCTGGAGACTGAACTGAAGATCCCAAGATCAAGAGTCCCATGCTTTCCCAAGTGAGCCAGACAGGCGCCTCCACACATTGTGATCTTTAATTAATGGAAACAGGCTTTCTTTTATGCGATGGCTACAACAGAAGGGGTCACCAGATTTTGACTGGTGAATGGCCTTTCTCCTTTATCTTCTTCATGACTATAAATTTTCAGGAGATGACAAAGCTTGTATTTTAGATTTTGAGCTATTGGTCTAATTTTTCCCAATCTGCATAACTAAGAGTGGGTGCATGGGTGTGTGTGTGTGTGTGTGTTGTTTTACATTTTTAATAAATGACTAAGACACTATTACTTCTATGGAATTCTTTAGCAATGTTACAAGTATACTCACAATGTTTCCGGTTCTTTCACTTTCAAAGGATGAAAAAGCAAGCTGCTTGGAAACACGATCATATAAATAAAAGTATGTAATAAGGTATATGCATTTTGGCTCATTTAAAATTTGGAAATAAATCATTTTATAAAGCCAAAAGTGTTTTTCTTTTCAGGGCCAAATTTCTGTCTGAGAGGCAAAGCTTACAATTAATGGACTGCCTTAAACTTCAGCTATATAAAGCCAAAATAAAAATTACTCAAGATGTGGTGGCTGTAGAGTACCAGTTATTTGCTTCATGATAAATATTTGGTTTAGTATAGCCTCTTTGGTTTAAGAAATGTATACCAAGCCCAAAAGGATACATTTTCTCCTAGTACAATCTGATTACAATAAATCACCTAATACTGGGCAAGGCTGGAGTGGCAGGGGTTAGGAGAATCTATGTTCTTGCAGAAACGTGTAAGATGACTAGCATAATTCTCAATGAACCTTAAACAGGAGTTGGGGGGGAATCCTATTTTGGTAAAATAGTACACTCAAAATCAGTTATGTCATGAAAACACATGCCCTTGTATAATTTTGGTAGAATAGCCCTGAATACAATGGACTTTTTTCTTAAATGGACCTCTTTACTAAATGGATCTCAAATTCCATTATAGTGACATCATTTATTTATACAATTTTTCACCCTGACTTTCCTCACAGCTCTCCCAACCACGCTTTCTGGCCTCAGCTGATGGCAGCTGGTGTCATCATTGCTTGGTGATATTATCTCTGTGGGATCTCTAGCTATTGCCCTTTCTGCTTGTTCCTGAGCCCAGACATCAAACTTTCAAACTGCCTTTGGCTTTTACTTACAAGTCACTTTGTCACATTCATCGTAATTTCTCTTTCAAACACTTGAGTTTTCCTTAAACCCTCTGCTCTCAAAATATTACCTTAACCTATGCCTGGGAGGCATGGACGATTCATAGTGGTTTTGGTATTCCCATCTGATGGCCTCAAACTGAAAATGTTCATTTTAGCTGGTGAAACTTAATCCAAAACACTTCTGCTTATGTTGGGAGTGTTTAAACTCAATGACGAAATTCCAAATCACTCAGTTTTCTAAAAAATTGCAATAAGCACAATAATAAGAATCAATGGGACATAAGGAAAGAGTACAGATTTAGAACCAGACTGACTTGAGTCTGAATCCTGACATCACAAATGCTCTAAGTAGGGGAAATTATTGAACTGTCTAGGCCTCGTTTTTTCCATCTGCAAACCATTCCTTACATTACAGAGGTCTACGAAGATTGAATGAGATAATGTTTCTAAAGCCCTATCACATCTTCCTATACATAGTGAGTTGATCATTACATTTATGATGATCATAGGTAACTGTTCTATAAAAACATAATTAATTTTGTGAAACTCTGGAATCCTACCCCACCTCTTATCTCTCTGTTCTCAGAAAATCATCAAAGTCATCAAAGTCTTCCAGGTCATGCAGTTACAGAAATCTACCTGTTAGTATCTATCTTTCTAGGCCAAATTCTGTCCCATGCTGGATCATTTCATACTTCAACTACTGAATTCTGGCTAATTTGCACATCTCTGAATTGGTGAAAACTACCAATTAGAAAAAAAATGATTTTTTTCTAATTGTGCTGGCCCTTTACTTTTTATTCTTAATCCTACCTTCTGCCACTGCCAAATCCTCTATCTGGAGAATTGGATCAAGTGGTATGAGGATGCTTCAAAGCATCTGGAAATAACAACAGAAGGAATATGACTTCCTGTCTGTAGGTAGCTTCTAAATTGGTATGGTTGACACTTCTACAAAGATATAAACAGCGTTGTGCCCCTATGCTGTGTTCAGTACCAAGAACATGAACTCCATCAAACATGACCTTCAGAGAAATCAAAGAACTCACAATCCCAAAAGCAATCAATTTCCAATTCTAAATATGCCCTTAAAAAATTCAGCTAATTTCTAAACATGTATGCTCATAGCAGCCTTCCAAATATCTTAATATTAAACATCTAAAAATACTGGCATATCTACATTTATTACAGAAACACCTAAATGATGTATATTCTAATTTTGCTTATCTGAACAATTTAAAGTCACTCTTGTTAAGTCTCCAATAAGCACCATCGTTGAGCATGATGCTGTCAAATTCACTAATGCCAGTCAGGCAGCAGATAGTCAAAATGAAATGAGTAAACCCACTGAATAAATTATATCTTGAGTGCTTTTGATACAAATTAAAACTACAGGGGCGCCTGGCTGGCTCAGTTGTTAAGCGTCTGCCTTCAGCTCAGGTCATGATATCTGAGACCCGGGATCGAGCCCTGCATTGGGCTCCTTGCTCTGAGGGAAGCCTGCTTCTCCCTCTCTCGCTCCCTTGCTTGTGTTCCCTCTGTAGCTGTGTTTCTCTCTGAAAAATAAATAAAATCTTAAGAAAAAAAAAGCTACGGACAATCTGTGTTGTATTTGAAAAATATTAAATCCACACTTTTGAACTCTACTTAGTTTGGGAGCAAGGACTCTCCAGTCACCTGCACTGATCTCTGAGATACAGTAGAGATCCGGGAAGTAGGGACCACAGCAAGAGACAGCTTTTCAAGAAGGGGGGTTTTCAAGTTAAGCAGGTTTTGTTCAGTACCTGACATAGAGCAATACTCAATAAACTTTGGGTACATTCATCTCTTCTGTTTTGTTTACTCTATATCCTTGGCACCTAAAATAATAATGTCCCACATGTATGGTTCAAAAATAATTATGGAATGAATGTCTGACTCTTAAAGGGGCACTGACAGTGGTGAAGACCTTCTCGAATAGGGGTCTTATAGAAACAACTCACACAAGATCTGTGGTTGTTTTTTGCTGGCAGGGATACGGAATTGGATCCTTAAGTACAGAGTGCTTGCTAAATAGAGATTTCCTGTTTAACTCTCCATGCTTTAAAGATTCACAGACAGATTTCACAACCTCCAAACAACTTGAACTACCAAATTTAACTCTCATTATTATTTAACCTTCTTCTCAGGAAGTTTTGCCCCATGTCTTATGCACATCAATTTACAATTTAATCCCTTCTTCTCTTGCTCCAAACTCTGAAGAAATAGTTATTTCTACAGTGCTTTCATCTACTGTGAATGGAGTAACCATTTGTTCTTCTTTTCTCCAGGCTAACTCAAATATAGTTTCATGCCTCAGCTATTATTTCTAACCCTTTAATTATCTTTGTTGCTCTTTGAATGTTCTCCAGGATTTTAATGTCTGAAGTCCTGGAGCCCAAGCGTGGACATAATATGCTGAGATTGGCTGGTGGTGGCTAACACTGAATTATTATTGTAAGATCACCTCATGCCTCCTATTCCAGTTTATGCAGACTCGTATTAGCTTCTGTTGTTTCCATTATTACCTGCTCCATTTGTAAGTTCATCATTTCCCACAATTTCTGCGGCAGTCATCTTTCATATGGAGAATCCACAGATCTGTCCTCAAGTAATTACTTTGGATGAATCAACACTAATTCTTCTCTTTATTGCTAAACACATTAATAGTTTTAGCCCAGTGCTAGGCAAATACGAACTGTCCAAACACAGTATTACTATCTAACTGAAATCCACACTCATTCCCATTATCATCATCTCTCCTTCCCCAAATGTGTTTCTCCTCCTAAGTTCTCTGAGTCTCCAAAATACTATGTGTGTTACTCTAAGGAACCAATCATTTTTTAGTCCATCTTTCTCTAGTACCTATAGCTAATTTCTTCTAGTTCCTGCAGTTGAACACTTACATGTCCTATTGAGTTTACCTCTTAAATATGGCCCGTCCTCTCTATTGCACTCTACTGTCTGAGTTTAGATATTCAGCATCTCTAAACTGGACTACTTAGAGTAGCTTTTGGTTTC
The DNA here is from genome assembly GCA_004023965.1 of Spilogale gracilis. Lineage (NCBI taxonomy): Eukaryota > Metazoa > Chordata > Mammalia > Carnivora > Mephitidae > Spilogale > Spilogale gracilis. Next base: position 91,595 of record PITA01005089.1, on the reverse strand, counting down.
TCTTCCTCAAGTCATCGTTCTCCCCCACCCTCCTTTGTCAGAACACATATCATATCACTTTTTGCATTAAAAACAAATAAACCTCACATGATACTGCCATTGTTTAACATGCATTCAAGACCCTGACATCACTTGCCTTTTTGGTCCCTCTCTTGCCATTCCCTTCCCCCTCCATTACCTCCCAAATCAAATCCTACACCAGGGGTGGCAAATGGATCCATCTGTATTAATAGGAAGTAGCTGCCTGAAGCAATGTTTAAGATGTATCATGTCAGACTGGCCATGTCTACCACAAAGAGGTGGTGACAATGGCAGTGTCCCTGTAATAGTCCACTGTTCAGGTTGCTACACAGAGTGACCAAGAAAATTTCCCTAACCCTTCAGTTGCTTTTTTTTTTTAAGATTTTATTTATTTATTTGATGAAGAGAAACACAGCAAGAGAGGGAACATAAGCAGGGCGAGTGAGAGAGGGAGAAGCAGGCTTCCGGCCGAGCAGGGAGCCCAATTCAGGGAGATCCCAGGACTCCGGGATCATGACCTGAGTCAAAGGCAGACATCTTCACTTGCTTTTCATTTCCTTGCCTTTTTACTTCCCTAGGACTGGTCTCCTAGACTCAAGTCTTACTTCCCATCCTCAATGCTCTCACAGTTATCTTTTAAAAAATTTTTAAATAAATGATATTTTGATAGCAGATAGGCATACAAAAACAATTAGATGTGGGGCATCTGGGTGGCTCAGTCATTGCTCCCTGCTGAGCAGGGAGCCTGATTCTCCCTCTCTCACTGCCCCTGCTTGTGTTCTCTCTCTAGCTGTGTTTTTGTCAAATAAATTAAAAAAAAAACACAACAATTAGATGAATGCCTTACATCATAGGGCAAATTTATATAAAGATCAAAGACTTAAATGTAAAAAAGCAGAGCTATAAATGTTCTAGAATGTAGCCAGGGAGATTTTATTTACAGTCCTGGAATTTACAGTCTGAAATCCTAGAAAAGATTGATAAGTTTAACTCTATCAAAACCAAACTAACTACAAGGTTAAAACAAACAAATAAATAAACAACAACAAAAACTCCACAACAATACAAATACTGGGAGAATTATTAATAACTTATCAAAAAAGTATAGAATCTCTAATACATAAAGAGCTTTTTGAAATCAATAAGAAAGTTACTAACAACCCAATATAAAACTGAACGAAGAGTATGAAAAGAGGAAGTTTAGAGGTGCATGGCTGGCTCAGTCTGTAGAGCATGTGACTCTTGATTTTGTGATTGTAAATTCAAGCCCCACATTGGGTATGAAGACTTCATACTTTTATACTTTAAGCATAAAAGTAAAATCTTTAAAAAAAATATGTGAACTTTACAGAAAAAAATGTAAATGCCTTTTAAACATAACAAAAGATGTTCAACTTCACTCATAATAAGAAAACTCAAATTAAAACTATTAAAAGATGTTTTTATTTGTACCTAATAGAGCTAAACAAATATCCAAAAAGCTGATAACACACTATTGAGAATGCAAGAGAGAAAGGGGCTCTCACATATTTCTGGTGAGAATGTAAAATCACAAAAGTACTTTTGGAAGCTGGGGTCCCGGGGTGGCTCAGTCGGTTAAAGCATCTGTCTTCTGCTCAGATCATGATCTCAGGTTCCTGGGACTGAGCCCTGAATAGGGCTCTCTGCTCAGTGAGGAGTCTGCTTCTCCCTCTCCCTCTGCCCCTCCCTCCACTCTGCTCTCTCATAAATAAATAAACAAACAAACAAATAAATAAATAAATAAAATCTTAAAAAAATACTTTTGGAAGGCAATCTAACACTATGTCTCAAAATTACAAATGCATATGCTCATAATTCAGCAATCTCTCTTCTGGAAAATGATCTTAAAGATACACTTTCATATGTGAAAATGTCTAAATTTCAAAATTATTCATTGTGGCACTGTTTGCAATAGTAAAATACTGTAAGCAACCCAACTACTGGGGGCATGCTAATTAATTTAGCTACACAATAGAATAATGTTCAGCTTTAAAGCAAGTATTTCCTCATGAAAAAGAAAAGGTTTCTCTATAATGAAAAGAAAAGAACAAATTATTAAGGAGGAAAAAGTATAGTTCAGAAATGAAAATTCAGTGCTTAGTCTACATTTGTTTGAACATGTTTAAAGAGACTGAAAGGATACACAAGAAACTAATAATTGTTGGCACCTCTCAGGGATCCTGGGTAGAGGGAGGATAGAGGTAGGAAGATTTCTGATTAAAAAAAAAAATTAGGGTGCCTGGGTGGCTCAGTGGGTTAAAGCCTCTGCCTTCAACTCAGGTCATGCTCTCAGGGTCCTGGAATCGGGCATCTGGCTCTCTGCTCAGTTGGGAGCCTGCTTCCTCCTCTCTCTCTGCCTGCCTCCTTGCCTACTTGTGGTCTCTTTCTCTCTCTGTCAAATAAATAAATAAAACCTTAAAAAAACAAAGGGAAAAAAGAAAAAAAAATAATTTCTTTCTAAAATTATGCAAATGCTACAATTTTATCTATCTTGAATGCTCTTCACCCTCATTCCCTACCCCCAACTCATTATATATTCTTCAGATCTTAATCCTTTCCAATCTGGAAGTTTCGATTCAGTCTTGTCTTGAACTCTTCTACGTGTTTTTGTAAATCATTTGTGCCTATCAGTCTCCCTCGTTGGACTGTTACGCTCCTAGAGGGGGGAGGGAACATTTCTGGCTTGCCTCACCAGAGCCGAAGTGCCTGGCACACAGCTCTATGGGAATGCTTGTTGAATGAAGAAATGCATGCTTAGCGCACCGTGTGGGGGCGCTGGTCGGGAAACCACAGGGAAAGATAAAAGAGGTGAGACAATGTCTGCCTTCAGGTAGTTTATCAACTAGGGAGGTTAAGATAAATACATTATTATAAGGCAGAATGTGGTCCTTGCCTTAGGAGTTACAAATAAAGCCCTATGGGATTCAGAACAAGGTGAGTGCTACAAGAATTTTTTAAAATGTGTTAGGGCACCTGGGTGGCTCAGTTGGTTAAGCAACGGCCTTCGGCTCAGGTCATGATCCTGGAGACCTGGGATCGAGTCCCACATCGGACTCCCTGCTTGGCTGGAAGCCTGCTTCTCCCTCTCTCACCCCCCCCTGCTTGTGTTCCCTCTCTGGCTGTGTTTCTCTCAGTCAAATAAATAAATAAAATCTTTAAAATAAAATAAAATGTGTTAAATATCTGAAAAGGGCTGTAGTATTTGAAAAGGGCCTTTGAAAGACTGATGTTATTTCCTTAAAAAGGGCAGAGCATTTAATTCAGAAAAACAAATGCCTACAGGGACCGTGCAGCTAATACATGTAAGTGAATGGCTTTCCGAGCAGAAACACGACAAACAATATCTAGAGGTCCTTCAACCTGGCTGAACATTAGCATCACCTGGGAGCTTAAAAAAGCCCCATAGTCTGGCCTTAAGTCAAGGCCAATTCGATGAGAAAGAGTAGGGCTGTGGAAGAGTGTAGGGGGATGGAATAGAGGTGAAACCCAATGTAGTTTTAAAAAACTTAGTCCCAGTGATAACTTTGTAGACCATCAGCATTCTCATCACCTGTGACTTGCTAAAAATGGAGAGGATTAGGTCCCACCCTGGACTTGAGAGAATCAGAACCCTACGGTGACAGTACCTCGGGTATTCTCACACACACTGGGAGAGAACCTTGTCCCCTTTGGAGGGAGTGTCAGCTGTTAGTTACCCTGAGAGAGTACAGACACCCTGTGGTCTCCTTTTTCCTTTGAAGTAATGGTAGCAATTCAAATAACTGAAATCAGGGAGAAATTGTCAAAAGACAGCAGGTCACTATACTGCACACCTGAAACCAATGTAATACTGCGTGTGAACTACACTCAAATAAAAAAACCCACCGGGGCCTTGCAGTTTGCTAGAGAGGGTTTATTAGTGGAGTTTGTCTAAAATGTGGGTTGTTTTAATGTGTTTTTAATGTGGATTTTTGGTATTTATTTTAAAAAATGTTTTTGGAGCAGCTAAAGCATTCCTGACAACAATATCATAGGGTGAAGTTCAACATACAACATTGCTCTTCCTTAGGGGTACAGAGGTCCTGGAGCTTCACGGGCTCAGTGACCCACCTTCCCAACTCCCATAAGCAAAATTTAAAGGGCGTATGGGAAATAAAGCTACGAAGGTATGGAGGGCTTGGAATGATCCCTTACGTAAATTAAGTCAAGCTTATTCACTTAATTTTGGCAATGTCTAGTCACTCAATATTTTACAAGTCGGAATTATAACTGTAATACAAACAAAAAAGTGAGCTTGCTCCCTCATGATCTCATTGGAGATATAACTGCCACAAAAGGAAACGTCTTATCCAACAAATATTTATCGAGCTCCTGCCGCTTACCAGTGCTATTTCAAGTCCTTTAACTTCATCCCTTCTGTGGTGTCCCTAACCAGCCAGCCTCCTGGAAAATTAGTGTCGTTTCTCCTAGAATGAATGATCTCACAGGATAAAAGTGTGGATGAGTCAGAGCAGCCCATCACTCCAGCAGGAGACGGCCAGCTGCTCTGGAGCCTTATCTTTGAATAGGAAAGACCTCTGAGATTGTGGGCTGAACAGAGGAAGAAGGGAAGATCTGAGCCCACCGGTGAAGATTCACACTACAAGGTCTCTTTCTCCATTGCTAAAGAATTGGACCACAGTTACAAAATTTAAAATAGCAATGCTAGGACATAACTTTCAAAATATCAGCAACAATTTTCTCTTTCTCCCACAACTCCTACCTGTCCTTCTTTTTCAAGTTCAGTTGCTGCACTGAGTCATGTTTGTGTCTACCTCTGCTGAAAGATTATTTTTTTAAGAAAAATCACTTCTCTGGATAAATATCCAAAATCAACTACACATGAAAAATCAGTCTAAAGCTTTAACTTGTTGAAATTTCACTTCACTGAACATCCACAGGTATTTCTGAACACACTAGGTATTTTTGTAAACCACCCATAAAAGCAAAAATCAAAAACTTCGTAAAATGGGTTTCTCTAAGAAGTTTTTTGATAGCTTTTGTTAAAAAGAAATTTTTAAGCACTTCCAAAATTTTAGATGCTCAAAGAATATAACCACTGAGGACAGCTGTACTGTTCCCTGACCATTTTAGAGAGCCTGCATTTATTTTGTTTTGATACAAAGCTCAGGTGTGTTTTCAAGATGTGAGGAGCATACTAACAAAGGAAAAGAGAAACAATGTAATGTAATAGAAAAAATCGCAGACATGACAAAAAAGAGGAAAAAACACCTCTTTTTAAGCTAAAAAGAAAGAGAGGGGAAAAAGCTATCAGCAAGGAGGAAGAAAGGCATCTCTGAACAAGAAAAGGACTACTCCCCTAGCAGTGACCTGGGGGGCTTTGAGGGTGGGGAAAAAGAAGGTACCAGGTGAGAAAGTATTGTTTATGGTCCCTGCAAACAGAACTTTGATTTATGTAACAAATCAATCCACTTACAGGACGTGCTTAACTTCACCTGTTGGGAAGTAAGTTCAGTCCCTTTCCCCTTCTTTGAATGAATGGGGAAGGCTTTCGCTCACCCTCCGCCTCACCACAGGAATGTGAACTAGGTATCTACTGGTGTTATTTTGAAACCCACAGCACTTAAAGGCGCTGTATCAACAGGTTTCTCCTTCTCCCTTAACACTGAGCCAAGTGTAAGGGCTGAATAAGAATCTTGAACAAATTAAACACTACCATAGGAATTCAAAACCAGCTCTAGCTGGAGTGGTTTAAAAAAAAAAAAAGAACAGAATCACAATTTATATGTTTATCACTTCAACCTATTTTGAGCCCAGAACCTTAGAGCTAACAAAAGGCTATTTCCTGACAGCTTAATACAAAGCACCTTTTAAGGAAAGCCTGAAAGTTGGCCTTGGAACGCAGGTTAGGGCAGAGTTACCGTGGTTTTCAAGAAAACTCAGGAGACTCCAAAATATCCTTCCAAGCAACGTAATAAATGCCAAGCTTTTTATATACTTATTATCTAATGCATTTCTATGGCCACTGCCCTTCAACACAAATACTTATCTTTCCTCTCTCAACTTTGGCCTATATAGTTCCCATTCCGCCTTTAAATACAACTACTTCCAGCCCATGAGTGGTAAGGCAAAACACTCATCATAGAAGCTTCACTGAGCCCAGCCCTAAATGCCGAAAAAAGAAAAGAAATCACAGGCAAATATTTTACACTTCCACCTATGATGGTTAAAAATGGGAAACTGAGAAGTCACTTGCATTTTCTTCTTAGATTAATTCTTTTTGATTAAAGAGCTGTCCAGAACTTGGCTTGCCATGTTTGAACACCCATGTGCCACTATTTTTTTTCTTTTTAAAAAGATTTTATTTATTCATTTGACAGAGACAGAGAGAGCACAAGCAGATGCAGGCAGAGGGAGGGAGCCCGATGCCAGGGCTCATCCCAGGGCCCTGGGTTCATGACCTGAGTGAGCCCAAGGAAGCTGTTTATCCAACTGAGCCATCCAGGTGCTCCCATGTGTCACTATTTTAATATCACTGCAATTTATTCCACAATACCAAGAGGCTACTCTTAAGAAGTTCTAAGAGTTGATATAATTTATCATGAAGCCTCTCAAACTTCATTGGCATGAACTTAAATGAGAATGACTATAATCTGATTTCAAATAATAGATGATGTAAAGAATGTGTATATTTCCCCATAACTAAACAAGAATAAAATTAAAAATAGACTCACATTCCCAAAATGAAAAACACACACAATAAAAAACTATTTTTTTCTTAAAGATTTTAAGTAATCTCTATACCCAACATGTGGCTCAAACTCATGACTCCAAGATCAAGAGTCACATGCTCTCCTGACTGAGCCAGACAGGCCTCTAAAAAACAATATTGTTGGGGGTGGTGGTGAAGGAATGAGCTGTAGGGGTGAGGGAGAGGGGGAGGGAGAGAAACAATCTGAAGCAGGTCCCAAGCTCCCTTGGAGCACCACGTGGGGCTCAGTCTCATGACCCTGAGATCATGGCCTGAGATAAAATCAAGAGTCTGATATTTACAGTGCCTGGGTGGCTCAGTGGGTTAAAGCCTCTGCCTTCGGCTCAGGTCATGATCTCAGGGTCCTGGGATCAAGGCCCACATTGGGCTTTCTGCTCAGCAGGGAGTCTGCTTCCTCCTCTGCCTCTGCCTGCCTCTCTGCCTACTTGTGATCTCTTCTCTGTCAAATAAATAACTTAAATATTAAAAAAATAAATAAAAATAAAAAAATAAAAAACGATTGTTAATCTTAATGATAGAAATTAAAATTTCTGTAATAAACTGTTGAGTAATTTGCTAATTAGCTTGAACTGATTATTTTAACTGAGCAGTTTCTTAGATGATCTATATCTCAATATTTTTTTAAAGATTTTATTTATTTATTTGACAGAGAGAGAGAGATCACAAGCAGGCAGAGAGGCAGGCAGAGAGAGAGGAGGAAGCAGGCTCCCTGCTGAGCAGAGAGCCCGATGCAGGTCTTGATCCCAGGACCCTGAGATCATTACCTGACCCGAAGGCAGAGGCTTTAACCCACTGAGCCACCTAGGTGCCCTATATATCAATATTTTTGAAAAGGGATAGTTTGGGTAATTGTCTAGATAATGTAGATTCTAGGGCTTAAAGGAACAAACTTGAAGGTCTAATTAATGGCTTTCCACATTTAAGGAAGCATATTAAGTAAAAACGAAAGTAGAAAGTATTTATTTATTTGACACACACTTCTAGGGGAAGTGGAATAAGGAACCAAAAGATAGGAGTCAGCAATAAAGACAGCAAGAAACAGTGCCCCAAACAGTGAGTATTTAAAGATGCATTTCATTGTTTTCCTCAGTCTCTCTGGGATTTTTCAAGATTGAGGATTTTTGGAGCACCTGGGAGGCTCACTCTGTTGAGCGTCTGCCTTCAGCTCAGGTCGTGATCTCATCCTAGGATGAGTCCCACATCAGGCTTCCTGTTCTGCCGGGAGCCTGTTTCTCTCTCTCCTGCCTGATGCTTCCCCTGCTTGTGCGCTCTCTCTCTCTCTCTCTTTCTCTCTGCACCAAATAGATAAATAAAATCTTAAAAAGAAAAGAGTGAGAGCTCTTCATGAGGTTTAAAAAAGAACAACTTTCAGGAAAAACACTCAAGGGTGCCTGGGTGGCTTAGTGGGTTAAGCTTCTGCCTTCAGCTCAGGTCATCATGATCTCAGAGTCCTGGGATCAGGATCGAGGCCCGCATCAGGCTCTCTCCTCAGCGGGGAGTCTGCTTCTTCCTCTCTCTCTGCCGGCTTCTCTGCCTACTTGTGATCTCTCTGTCAAATAAATAAATAAAATCTTTAAAAAAAGAGAGAAAAAACGCTCAAAAGTCAACTATACTTCTCAGTGAAGATGGTTCTGACACTTGTACTTGACATTGTGATTTTATCCCTTCTTAAAGGGATATGACAAAGCTCTTTAAATATTTCCAGAGGACATGAAGTATTACCGAGAGTGAAGTCAAGATTCGTGTAATCATATAGGCATTACTTAGTTATTGCAAGTTAAGATGATAAGATATCTCTACAAAACGAGAATTATGAATTAAAGCTTACACCTATACATTTTCCTCCTCCCTTTCCATCTTCCTTCCTTCTTTCCTCCCAGCCTCCCGCCCTCCCTTTATTTCTGTCTATCTCTGTCTCTGTCCGTCTCTCTCAAATTTAGGCAACAGAGGATTTTTATCTTCCTTTGAATTCTGATGCCAAACTAAGTTGAAAAACTAACATGGGGCAAGATTAACTGGGTCTTGGAAACACTCTCCACAGTTCTATTCACCATTTCCAGAGAGGGTCCTGGAGAAAACAGAGAATGCACAATGGGAGGGGCCCCTGGCTGGCTTAGGAGGTAGAGCATGTGACTCATATTGGGGTTTTAAGTTCAAGCCTCATGTTGGGTGTAGTGATTACTTAAAAATAAAATATTAAAAAAAAAAAAAGAAAAGAATGCACAGTGGGATTTCAAGGCAGATTCCCTTAAACAGCCAAACAATGAAAACAATTATTCATCAACAGGAAGAATAAATTTTGTTATAATCATGCAATAGAACACTTCATAACTAAAACCACAGGGGTGCCGCCCAGGCTCAGTCAGAGGAACATGCGGCTCTTGATCTTGGGGTCATGAGGCAGAGCCCCAAGTTGGGTGTAGAGATTACTTAAATAAATAAGTTTTTTTTTTTTTTAATGAGATGGTAAAAAATAAAAAAGATGGAAAAAATGACCAACCTGTTTTCCTTTCAACCTTTCCTCCCTCACTAGGCATGGAATGTGGAGAGAGGAATTGAAGAATAAGAAAAACTCCAAGTCACTTGTAGGGCTTAAGGACTTGAATTAAAATCAAGAATTTCTTGATTAGGGAGAACTTCAGTCTCCTTATTCTTATATGAAATATCATGATTTTTCTTTAAAGATTTTATTTATTTATTTGGCACACACAGAGAGAGAGATCACAGGTAGGCAGAGAGCCAGGCAGAGAGAGAGGGGGAAGCAGACTCCCTGCTGAGCAGAGAGCCAGATATGGGGTTCCGATCCTAGGACCTTGAGATCATGACCTGAGCAGAGGACCTTGAGATCTGAGCAAAGGGCAGAGGCTTAACCCTCTGAGCCACCCAGTCGCCCCTACCATAATCATTTTTTGAGGGAGACTGTTGCAAGGAGTGATCAGAAGGACAGAGGTGACTATCTTAGCTTTAGATAGAGAATTAAAGTTGGGACTCAAGTTTACCTTCTTTTTTTTTTTTTTTTAAGATTTTATTTATTTATTTGACAGAGAGAAACACAACCAGAGAGGGAACACAAGCAGGGGGAGTGAGAGAGGGAGAAGCAGGCTTCCCGACGAGCAGGGAGCCCCATGTGGGGCTCGATCTCAGGTCTCCGGGATCATGACCTGAGCCCGAAGGCAGTCGCTTAACCAACTGAGCCGCCCAGGCACTACCTCAAGTTTACCTTCCTTATTGTTGCACTATGGTTCAACAGAGTGGGAAAGGAGGGGGGGCTGAGGGTAAAGTGCTGTCCAGGAGTGAAAGGTATGCCCATGACTGGACTTGCCTTTTGTTCTCCCTGGGAAAAAATCACAAAATGGATTTGGTGCATTGGGAGCAGAAGGCTGAGAAACACCAATATCTATTTCTAGTCGAAGTCTTGGTATCATTCATGTGCTCTTCTTTTTTATAGAATTCTGGCAAAACAAATCCCTATCTCCTTAGCCTGTATTTCCCCCCCTCCAGGGTTTTTAGAAACACCATGAATCCATTTTCCTGTTCTCTTCCCTCTGGACACTTTCAACCCTGGAAGATCATTTCTAAACAGCAGAGGCTGGGGCTAGTGATGAACGTGTGGAAGGATGGAGGCGTGGCTCCTGAGCTTCATGCTGGCATTCCTATATTGTCTCTTGAATTTTTAACAACGAAATTGCTGCCTCATTCACCACCACCCAAAGTACTGCCAAGTAGAACCTGACTGTATTCATGAACTTATTTTAAATTTTAAATTATTTCATTATGGTAAAATAATACTAGATAAAAATGAATGGATACAATTCTAGACATGCCAAAGCTAAAAAAAAGAAAAAAAAAAAAGAAAAAAAAAAGACCACACCATTTAAATAATATACATGGGGTGTGGGGCTACTAAAAATTGGGGGCTTATCTATGAGACAGGCATATTATATACATTATTACATTTAACCTCCTGAAAGCTGTCAGCTAAAAATCAGTATTCCTGTTGTAATAGTGAACTCTCACAAGGATCAGAAGTACTAAGCATGCCAAGGGTCAAGCCCTGGTCCATCTGACTCAAAAATCATTTTGTCTCACTATTGCTCAGGCAAAGTACTTACTCAACATATGCAGGGCTTAATTATTTTTTCAGCCTATGAAAAAAACAGAGGGTAAATTAAATCAGCTAAAATTTCCCTGAGGCAAAGGCTGATTGCTTATCTTTTTGTTTGCATGGAATAGTACCTCAGTGTGTTAGATGTATACTTCCAAATAGGTGCACATGAGAAAAAAAAAAGTCAATTTTTTAAAATTACACACATATCACATACTTTTTCAAAACATGTATAAGCATCTACATTGTCATTAATGGATTCAAATACCTGCAGAAAAAATAAAATTTAGTCATCTAAACAGAAAGTGAGGTCCGTGAAAAGGATGGCTGAAAATGCCAAATAACATAACCAAAAAAATTAAAAACGTGGGTACTGGACTACATTTACAGATCTTTTAAGCTTTAAAGGCACATTGGCTAAAATTTCTGTTATTCCAGGAATAACAAGCAAGTATAAAAACTTTTATGTTGCAACTGGCTTCCTAAACATGAAGTAACTTAAAAAGCATACGAATACAAGTTGTTCTCCTTATATAACACGGAACCTAAAGGAGCAGACTGAAATCCAACTCTTGGTAGAATTACACTTGATGACCAGTCCTTTATACCAAACAATCCAAAAACTGCCTGGACACTTTCTTTACTGGGCTTTTCTTCTCCCTTTTCATTTTAGTTTCTCTATGTGGAAGAAAAAAAGAAATAAAAGAAGAAGATTTTAAATTCTTAACTCCTATTTTTTTCTGAAATTAGTTTATTTACTTTTAAACTAAGTCCGAATTTGTTTCTGAAAGAACGACACTGTAGCTTTAGTTGCTACATTGTTAATGACTCTTTGCAGTTCAAGAGGAGCGGAATTCCAAGGTGGGGTGCTTTGTTATTTACTTTTTACTAGTAACCCAGTTGGCTGGATGGTGAGTACTTCAGAATTTAATGTTTTTTTCATAGACTCAGAGCACTTCTTGCAATAATGGAGTTCCATTTGGCTGCCACGTAGAACATTCAGGTTTTCAGGTTTGTGATTGCTGTCACTTCTGCGTCAGAATTACCTAGGATGAGTTTACTCCTGAGCCTAACCACACGCAGAAATAATCAGTTAATCTCCCTTAACTGAGCAAGTCAGCTTGGGTCCATTAATGAGAGTACAAGTTAAAACAACAACAACAAAGAAAACCCAGCTTTTTTTTTTTTATTTCTAGATTTGTCTCCCTTACTTTGTTTATGTTACTTATCACTGAAAATGGACTTCCTAAAATTTTAATAATGTATACCTTTGCATTGTAAATGTTTCCTTCATTATTCCGAAATGTTTACTGTTTACTTTGGTGGATTTGCATATCTTCTTGAGTAGCTATTACATGCAAAAGAAATGGCTACATTGGTTCATTTTTTTTTTAAGCCCAATGCCTCATTTCCATCATTTTCGGTTATTTTTGAGAACAATCTCCAATTCATTCCCGCATAACATCCCTTGTCCACATTATGGTCTTTGTAATGTCTTTGCAAATAAATCTTCCTATACTTACCTCTCTGCTTTTAATGCTTTCTATAATCTCAGCATTCTTTTGACTTTAATTCACACTTTATTCCTTTGTATGAATTTACATACAAATTCACAATGTTTTTTTTAAAGATTTTATTTATTTATTTGACAGACAGAAACACAGCCAGAGAGGGAACACAAGCAGGGGGAGTGAGAGAGGGAGAAGCAGGCTTCCCACCCAGCAGGCAGCCTGATGCGGGGCTCGATCCTGGGTCTCTGGGATCATGACCTGAGTGAAGGCAGTCGCTTAACCAACTGAGCCACCCAGGTGCCTCAAATTCACACTTTTTGACTAGTATACTTTGTTCTATTTGTAAGTCTTTAGTTCTTACTTTTGGTCCCCATGAAGTTCCCTTGTGAGGTCAATTCATGAATACACCAAAGGTTTGTTGCATGGCACCCTCCCTGAATATAAGACTTCCTGAGGGGGTGAGGGGAGCATGGCTGTCACTCATGGTACTAATGATCCCTGTACTCCTGAAAACATTGTTACCCAAATATGAAATCTTAAAATAATAAAATCCAACTGGTTAGCCAATAGCATCTACTTTGCTAAGTAAATATACCATTTTTAAGAAACAGTGAATAAATGAAACTTACCCTTTAAAGAAGATTTCAACAGATGATTTGGGATCCTTCCCTCTTTATTTCAGTTTAATCCAGCTCAGGAAAATTATAGAAGCCTTTCAGGTCCGTCCAGAGGCTGTGGAGACCACAAATGAAAGGATAAAACAAGTCCCTCCTCCTAAATTTACATTCATTTAGATCAGTTGGGAGTGCTAGGGTTTTCAAATCTCAAGCTTTATATAAGGTGTTTCCCCTCCATGCAGAAGTAGTAACTGTTTTCCCCAGCCAGTGAGGATCTTAGGTTTTCCCCTTTTAAAGCTTCAGGTTGTTCTTCAACTCTTCTTTTTATGTTGCATAACCCTCAGGGCTTTATATCTGACTTCCATATTTAATGTATTTCAATTCAGCCTTGTGATGATCTATATACACTTTCATGAGCTCATTTTTCCCTTAGGACTTATACAGGTAGCAGAGATTAAACTGGCATTCTTTACTACTTCCTGGCAATTCCAAGTCTGACTTCATAAATACCTTTATTTCTGCTCTTGCCATCCAAAAGTCTCAGAGAGAGTGTGATTACTTGATTAAATAAATAAAACAAGGTCTTTTGGACCAATCCTTTCATAACACCATATACACTGGCAACAGACACATCCTGTCTTTGCCTGTTCTTCATATGCGCCCCTCTATTGTTTTCTTTCCTGTGAGTTATCCCTTTAAAATCTGGAAAGTTCGGTATCACTTTCTCACAGTGTGCATCACTGTGAGAATTCCTCTACCATATCCGCCCCAGACAAAAAAATACAGTTTGTGTTTGAAGGGAAAGAAAACAAAATTATTTTCATTCCATTTCTGTCTTCTTTGAGCAAGGGAAGGGGGGTGGAAGAGAAAGGTGTGAGTGGGAGAGAAGTAATGGCCAAAACAGAAACCAGTGAACCTTGATCCCACTGCATGTTGTCACCTTGGAAGAGGTCATGGTCTAGAGGAATTCTTAATTGAAATGGTATCACATGTCACCTCCTGTCACTAGCTTCTAAATATTTCCCACTCCCACTCCCCTAGCTGCAAATCTCCTCATTTAATAATTGTCCTTCTCTATAATATTGCCATTTCTGTACTATCTCATCACCCTATTAGGATTCTGCCACTTTTTGTACTCTTTGCCTATAGCTCCCAGCCTGGTCCTAAGCTTTTGATAAATGCTTACTGGATTTAAAAAAGAGGCTTGGCCTTGCTCAGATTCCCTATTTCTAGCATGTAAATAACCTTTTCTCAATGGACACCTTCATCTTTACTGCCCACTATTAAGGTATAGAGACCAGAAACCACATAAAGAAAAGTAACGTGGTAGACTTTTAAATTGCAGCATAAACATTTTAAAACTTTTTAAAAATTTTTTCCTGAAAGAGCTCATGACGAACCATTCTTTATTATTATTTATTTATTTGTTTATTTATTTGATGAACCCCCATTGTATCTGTGTCTTGCTATAAATAACTACAATTAGATTTTTAACCTCTTGGAGTAAGTTTTTATGCATCTTTATTTCTTCCATTTCATCTAGGCTTTGAACATGTATGTTTAAATGAAGAATTTTAAGTTATACTGCAATTTGCATGTATTGAAATACCACATTTATTTTAAATAATATCATAATGTCCTACCCAGTAAGTAAATCTGGAGCATAGGTATTATAAAACTGGTTATGAAAATTTTTTGATCATCTGGGGTGAGAAAATTTAATAAACACTTTTTTAAAAAACATTTCTGGGGCACCGTGGCTCAGTCATTAAGTGTCTGCCTTCAGCTCAGGTCATGTTCCCAGGAGTCCTGGAATAGAGCCTGGCATCAGCATTGGGCTCCCTGTTTGGTGGGAAGCCTGCTTCTCCCTCTCTCATTTCCCCTGCTTGTGTTCCCCCTCTAGCTGTGTTTCTCTCTCAAAAAAAAATAAATAAAATCTTTTAAAAATTTAAAAAATTAAAAAAAAAATTCTGATATTAGGTTCAAAGAGCAGTTCCCTAGACTTTTTCCTTGGAGTGGCCGATGCTCCTGAAGTTGCTAGGGCTTTGGAACATCAAGGACCATAGACTTAAAACTGAAAAAGGGGGCACCTGGGTGGCTCAGTTGGTTAAGCAACTGCTTTCAGCTCAGGTCATGATCCTGAAGACCCAGGATCGAGCCCCACATCGGGGTTCCTGCTCGGCGGGAAGCCTGCTTCTCCCTCTCTCAGTCCCTCTGCTTGTGTTCCCTCTCTGGTTGTGTTTCTCTCCGTCAAATAAATAAATAAAATCTTAAAAAAAACAAAAACAAAAACTGAAAAAGGTAGGGCGCCTGGACAGTTCAGTGGGTTCTCTGCCTTCTACTCATGTCATGATCTCAGGGTCCTGGGATATATTGAGCCCTGTGTCAGGCTCCCTGCTCAGGTGGTCAGTCTGCTTCTCTCTCCCTCTGTATTCCCTCCTCCCCCTGGGGCCCTGCTACACTGCTTGTGCTCTCTCTCTCATAAATAAATAAATAAATAAATAAATAAATAAATAAATAAATAAATAAATTCTTTGGGGAAAAAAAAAACAAAACTGAAAAAAAGGCTCAGAAGGTTATCATTTTAAGGCATCATTAAAACTTTGGGGGAAAAAGAGAAGACTGAGCATTCTTGCTGTTGAGCCAAATGACCAGCCCGGTCTTCCCTTGCTGAGGGTAAGAACAGCCTATATCTAGCCAAGGATGTGGAAACCATGTGGTAGATAGCTGTCTGCCCAGAGTGTGGACAATGAGCCCCACAGAAACAAAATGAGATAATGGATATGGAGAGTGTGATTTACTAGATTAGGACACAGGCAGAATTGGAAACTTCCACTGTCTGGAAAGTTCAAATGGAGATTGGGCCATGAGATCAAGGCTAGGGGAGTTTGTAATAGGTGTTCATGCCTTGTGTCTCTTTCCACCTCACTATGTTCAAGATAAAGCATTTTTTTTAAAGGATTTTATTTATTTACTTGACAGGAAGAGAGATCACAAGTAGGCAGAGAGGCAGGCAGAGAGAGAGTAGGAAGCAGGCTCCCTGCTGAGCAGAGAGCCCGATGTGGGCCTCGATCCCAGGACCCTGAGATCATGACCTGAGCCGAAGGCAGAGGCTTTAACCCGCTGAGCCACCCAGGTGCCCAAGATAAAGGCATGTTTAATAATGTTTAAGAATGGGAGAAAAAATAATGTTTAAGAGTTGGATAGTTGGATGGGTGCCTGGGTGACTCACTGGGTTAAAGCCTCTGCTTTCGGCTCAGGTCCTGGGATTGAGGCTTGCATCAGGCTCTGTCCTTGGCGGGGAGCCTGCTTCCTCCTCTCTCTGCCTGCCTCTCTGCCTATTTGTGATCTCTCTGTCAAATAAATAAATAAAATCTTAAAAAAAAAAAAGAGTTGGATAGTTGGAGTCAAATAGACCTGAGTTCAAGTCATGCCTCAGTCATTGATTGTGTTATATAACTAATACCCATATGTAATCTCAGCCTTCTTATTTGTGCAATGGAATAATAATCACACCGACTTCATAGAGTACTTGTTGTACAGGTTGGATGACCTAATGTGTGTAAGCAAAACACTTAGCACAGTGCCTGGCATTCTCAGTAAGTAAATGTTAGCTAAAAAAAAACCAATGAAACATCAAAAAGATCAATTGTCTGGCTTCTCTTATCTTTAAAAAGGTGAGAGTGAAGGAAAGCCCCTGCAGTATGGGAAATCAAATTGATTGTCCTTCTGATCAAGGACTGCTGTCCACCCTGTCTTCTTGTTATTTTGGATGGCCTTCATACCTCTCATCCTTGCCACTGTCAGAGGTTGCTAAAGATATTCCTTCCCTCAAAAGTTTATTAAGCATCAACTCTGTGTCAAGTAGTGGCTATGTGATGCGGGTGTATTGGTGAACACCTCACAAAGATAGTTCAAAAGATGGGTAATAAACAAAATAAACACACAAATACAATACTTGTCACTTCTAAGAAAAAAAAAATGGGACTCCACTCTGACAACGGAAGTCCTCTCTGAAGAAGGGAAAAAATATTTTTTAAAGATTTTATTTATTTGACAGAAAGAAACACAGCTAGAGAGAGAACACAAGCAGGGGGAGTGGGAGAGGGAGAAACAGTCTTCCTGTCGGTGGGAAGCATGTGGGGCTCGATCCAGGAACTCCGGGATCATGACCTGAGCAAAAGGCAGAATGCTTAACGACTGAGCTACCCAGGCACCCCTGAAGAAGGGAAATTTAAGCTTAGAGACCAAAGATAAGAAACAGCAGAAATGGTTTCTGTCCACACATTATGGCCTTTCCCTGTGACAACTACCAGTCTTATGTGTCTTGTAACCCCCCAGTAGTTCTATCACAGTCCAGAAGTGATCTCAAGAGACATTTGGAACAGACTATTTCCTGCCAAGAGTGATCCTAGGGGCATGGTCATGGATGGAGCTGCCAGGCAACCACACAGGGACTTACATGGGCTGTGACTACATAGACATGGAGCCAGCCGAGAGTCCTGGTGCAGGTCTGTATTCCCCTGCCTCTGAGGAAGAGGTGCCTTTTCTACTCTACGCAACCAGTTAATGGCCCTATGCAGCCTCAAAATAAAAGCACACTTGTAAGTCAGTGAATGGTTTTCTAAAAGCAGGCTGGTACCAGGGACTCAAGGTGTCAGACCCTGGGAAGAAAGAGCCCAACTCAATCCTGAAGTTTAGGTGACTTAGAGGACTCATCACTATAGACCTGTGCCATGATTTAGAACCACTTTTCAGGGGAAGTATGCATTTCCTCCTCTTGGCATCAGAGGATTATGGTTTGGGGTGCACCCAGGTGGCTCAGTCAGTTAAGTGTCTGAGACTTGATTTCAGCTCAGGTCATGATCTCAGGGTCATGAGATGGAGCCCCATATCAGGCTCCATGCCCAGCAGGGAGTCTACTAGAGATTCTCTCTCTCTTTCTCTCTCTCTCCCTCTCCCTTTGCTCTTCCCCCTACATGCCAGGGGAACAGTGGCTCAGGCTTTCCCTGCCTGAGGCCTCACACAAGCCACTTCTTCCAGTAACTGCTCCCATAGGACAGTGCTGGTCCCCAAAGCTAGGATAATGGCCTCCTCCTCAGGCTCTCAAATCTAAGCAGTTCTTGTTGGATTCAGAATGATTCTCCTTCATACCAGAGCAGAATCATTCTTCCTGATTATCTAAAAATAAGCCACAAAGAATCCCTTTGTGGGAGTAATATGAAAAAAAATAGTAAAAGGAAAAAATGTAGGAGACCATGAGCTAAAAACAAGAATATGTCAAGTTAATGTTTGCATACTAAGAGCAGTAGCTAATTAGAATATTTCAGAGGGTAGAGGGAAGTTTTATAGTGAATTTTGTTAAATTGGTTTCAATAGGTTTAACCCCCCCAAATCCACATATAATATTCTTTTGACTAGTTTTCTTACATATTAAAACCTAAAATTATGCAGAGAAATTCTCAGGCTAAGACATGCTTTGGCCTAATTAGCAGCACTTCAGACTAGCAAGCAGAATTCTGATTTTAGAGATAGCACTTGTACTCTAGGCAAGAACTAACAAAACTGGCCCGACTTGATTTCCATCAGGGTTTCCTTGGAGAGAGTTAAAGAAAAAGAAGAAAAAGGACTGAAATGACAGGAAGCGGAGCCGGACTTTAATAGTGCACAAATTTTATGTGGACTTAGATGCATTAATTTAGGAAAATATAATGCTCTCACCACTTTTGGAGATGATACAAATTATAACTCTAGTTAATAGGTTTCACAGTTACAAAACAGTTACAAACCCAATCCAGAAATCCTGGTTTTCTGGCATGCAGTATATCCATAGTAATCATGGGGTATTATAAAAGTCTCAAAATAAAATTAATGTTTATTTGCCTGAATCTTAAAAAGAAATAAATATGAAATATGACTTTTGGTGGGGGGAATTGTGAGGTATTCTAAAGACTGATAATCTTGACTTCAAGTACTGCCATTTTTATTCCTTGGCCACAAACATGACTGGCTTCACTTTTAAAAGATTTGTGCAAAGAAACAAACTCTTTGTAAAGAGAGAGTACATTAAAAAACTGTAATCACTGGGCACCTGGGTGGCTCAGTTGGTTAAGTGTCTGCTTTCATCCTGGGTCATGATCCCTGGATGCTGGGATCTAGTCCCTTATCCAGTTTCCTGCTCTGTGGAGAGCCTGCTTCTCCCTCTGCCTCTCCTCTCTCTCTCTCTGTCATATTTGTCTGTCATGAATGGATAAATAAAATCTTTTTTTAAAAAAATATTTTATTTATTTATTTGACAGAGAGAGAGAGAGAGAGAGTCACAAATAGGCAGAGTGGCAGGCAGAGAAAGAGGGGGAAGCAGGCTCCCTGCTGAGCAGAGCCCCATGTGGGGCTCGATCCCAGTACCTTGAGATTATGACCTGAGCTGAAGGCAGAGGCCTAACCCTCTGAGCCACCCAGGCACTCCATGAATAAAATCTTTGAAAAAACTGTCATCACTAAAGAATATACATATGTTATAAAAATTTTAGTGCCATGATCTCCCTTTCCTCTGGTCTCTCCCTTACCTATCTTCAGCAGTCCTGCCTCAAAATCAAAATTATGCTGACTCTCCTTACATATATGTAAGTTCTTATCCCCTGGATGTTTTCTTTCAGAACATTACTAAAAGGCAGTTTTCATGTACAAAGAAATGGTTAGCAATCTCATGAAGTGTAGGAAACCAGGAAGACTCTACACAGCAAGCCTTGCGGGTGATTGATCTAGAACTGATGTAAAGCAAGCCGTGCAGTCTGAAGGGCCTTTCAACATACTGCTCCCAAGGGACTGTCTGAATACTAGGGAGATAGCTGAACTGATTAGAGAGTTTCTTTAGCCAGGCCACTGTGTCGAGTTCTGAGTGTGTGTGTGTGTGGGGGGGGAAGCAACCGTCATAGTCACGATACAGATCATGCATTCATTCATTAACGCAACAAATATTTGTCGAGAACTGACATCTCTAGGCACTGGGATGCAGTGGTCAACAGAAACTATCAGGACCATCAGCCAACTTGACCGCAGTGACATATGCAGAGCACTCTGTCCAGAAACAGTAGAATTCACATTGTTCTCACTGTACATGGAACATTCCCAGATACATCAACCTTTAGGTTTAAAATAAATATCAATAAATTTAATAGGATTGAAAATTAAAAAACTGTGCTGACCAAAAGGGAAGGATACAAGAAAGCCATAGTTTTCTAGAGACAGAAAATTCTCAGATGGTTGGATTAAGCAACATACTTCCAAATAATCCAGGGTAAAAAGAAAATACTCTGAAACCAAGAAAAATAAAAACACAGCATAGCAACATTTATGTAATTCAGCTAAAGTAGAGTTTGATGAGAAATTTGTAATAGTAAATGCTTATATTAGAAGAGAAGAAAAATCTAAAATGAACAAGGACTGGCTCAGTTGTTAGAGCATATGACCCTTGAGATCTGGGTTTTGAGTTCAAGCCCCACACTGGACACAGAGATTATTTAAAATAAGTAAATACATAAATAAAATGAACACTTCAAGAGCTTTCACATTAAGCAACTAAATTAAGATAAACAATCTATGTTTACATTAACCATAAAAAATGAAAGAACAACAACACAGAATTAAGAATAAGATCAAAGTAAACCAAAGCAAACCCAAAAAGATAAGAGTAGAAATTAGTGAATCAGAAAACGGACAACAGAAAAGAAAAATGAATGAAACCAGCAGTCTTTTCAGATAAAGTAAACATCATTATTCATTAGGTTAATACAAATTAAAGTCACATAAATCTTCACTACAAGGAATAAAATTTAAAATGTTGGTAATAGAGTATCAAGTTTTGGCTATTATGTGAAACAACTAAAACCCTTATACACAGCTAGTAGGAATGCAAAATGGTCAAGCCACTTTGAAAAACTGTTTGCAGGTCCTTTAAAAAACTAAACATACATAGGGACTCCTGGGTGGCTCAGTTGGGTAAGGATCTGCCTTCAGCTCGGGTCATGATCCCAGGGTCCTGGGATGGAGTCACACACCAGGCTCTCTGCTCAGCGGGGAGCCGGCTTCTCCCTTTCCCGGTGCTTGCTGCTTCACCTGCTTGAACTCGCTGTCAAATAGGTGAATAAAATATTTATTTTAAAAAATTAAGCATACATTTACCATATATGATCCAGCAATCCCTCTCCTTGCTATCTACCCAAAGAAAACAAAAAACTTACATTGACACAAACACTTGTATGAGATGTTCATAGAAGCTCCTTTGTAATAGCCAACAACTGAAAACAACCCATATGTTCATCAACTAGTAAACTGGTAACAACTGGTGGTAGATTGATACAATGGAAAACTACTCCATGATAAAGGAGCAAACTAGGTGTACATGTGACAATGAAAAGGAACAAGCCACTGGCCATGGGCAAATCTCAAAAGCATTTTGCTGAGTGAAAAAAGCCAAAGACAAAAGAATGTACACAACAGGACTCCATTTATACAAAATTCTAAAAAGGCAGACTATAGTGACAGAAAGGTGAGTGGGCCTTTCAGGAGCTGAGGGGGTGGTGGGGGGAAGGAGAGGATTAACAGCAGAGGGGCAGGAAGGAAGTCCTGGGTGTGGAAGTGTTCTGTATGTTGATTTTGGTTACAGGGCATTATACATTTGTCAAAACCCTTCCAAATGTACATGTAAAATTATTAAATTTTATTGTATCCAGATTATGCTTCAATAAAGCTAAAAACAAATAGAAGCTATAGAAATGACATGAAAAAATCCAGGGTAATCAAAGGAAGGTTTTTAAAAAATATGTTGCTAAGTCAGTTTCTTTTCTTTTCTTTTTTTTTTTTTTTAAAGATTTTATTTATTTATTTGACAGAGAGAGATCACAAGTAGGCAGAGAGGCAGGTAGAGAGAGAGGAGGAAGCAGGCTCCCTGCTGAGCAGAGACCCTGATGTGGGCTTCGATCCCAGGACCCTGAGATCATGACCTGGGCCAAAGGCAGAGGCTTTAACCCACTGAGCCACCCAGGCGCCCGCTAAGTCAGTTTCCGACATGTTAAGGAAATCCATCAAATCTTATCACTTTTTGAAAAAGTGTGTTTGAAAACATGAGCATATTCACATTTAAAATTGAAGTTATACAATTATTAAAGAAAATAAAATGGGAAAAGCAAACAAAGAATTTAAAAAGTGAAAAATGAAAATGACTTTGGTATAAGCCTTTATGACAGTAAGAAGAAATATACCAAAAAAAAAAAAAAAAAAAAAAAGAAGAAGAAGAGGAGGAGAAAGAGGAAGAAGAGGAGGAGGAAGACAGAAAGAAACCAGAGAAAGAATACTGTTCAAAAGTCATGATGGCAGGGGGAGCCTGGGTGGTCCAAAGCGCTGAGGGGCTGACTTCATTCAGCTGGGGTCATGGTTTCAGGGTCTTGGGATGTAACCCCAGCCCCAACACGCACACAGCTTTAGGTTGCCAGCTCCACAGGGAGTCTGCTTTTCTCTCTCTCTTTCTCTCTCTCTCTCTCTCTCTCTCTCTCTCTCTTCCTCCCCAGGCTTGTGCTCCCTCTCTGTCTCCCTCCCTCTCTCTCTCTCTTAAACAAACAAACAAATACATACATACATACATAAAAGGTGTTTTGTTTTGTTTAAGTCATGATGGAAAAACTGTTTATAGCAAGAAAGAAAAAGCTTGATCTCTTGATCAAGAAACAGAATAGTGAGGAAAGTCCAACCAGACAGGACTTTCTGGATACCCTTAATGTCAGGTTTGTGGCTGCCAAGTAGCATAGGCCACTTCCAGAAAGTAAGTGCTATATGATACGAGATGTATTATCTAGAGATCATTGATATTACTTAAATTTCAGTTTTTGAAGAAAGCCTGTGATCAGAGCAGACTTCTTGCTTACATAGAACACACAGCCAGCCACCAAATTCATATTCAAGGGAAGTTTTTCTTCTATTTCAGGACTAGAACTGTGTTCCCCTTTTTGGCAGTTAAACCTACAAATGCTCTGGGGAATGAAGATTCCCTGGAGATTCCCAACTATGATCCCAATTGCCTAGTATCACATTGCCAATGTTTGACACTCCCCAGCTGATCTGATGGATCGATGGATGGGCTCCACTACTCAGGTCTGATGAGACCACAAGCTGTTGTAAGACAGAAGAAATCTAAAAGACAGTGTGTTGTTGACTTAGGAAATTGCATTTTCTCCTTAAATATTGGCATTCTCTCTCACTCTCTTTTTCTTAAGATTTAATTATTTTAGCAAATAAAAAAAAGATTTAGTTATTTTAGAAAGAGGGGCAGAGAGAGGAGGAGAGGGAGAAGCTCAAGCCGACTGAGCACTGAGCCCCATGAGGGGCTCATTCCCAGGACCCTGAGATCCTGACCTGAGCCAAAACCAAGAGTCAGCTGCCCGGGACCCAGAAATGTAGGCATTCTTTTAACCTAGATCCACTGTATGTGGAACTTTAACCTCTATTCCCTAGACTGGTTAAAATGAGGCACTGTGTACCAAATTGAGGAGGGAGCAAAAGGCTGGCTGAAGACTATGTAGAAGTTGACACAGCAACACACACCCCCTACTTGTGTGACATTCTTCCAGGAATTTCCCAACTATCTTCATGTTAATACCTTGCTAGAGGGGGAAGCCTCCTGGTATCCTGTGAGTCTTCTTTAACATATGAAAATCCTTTTGAAAACCTCCATCTTCCTTACTTCCCCCAAATCCCAAGTATATAATCAGTCACCCCTCACAACCCCATCGCAGCAGCTCTTTCAGGTTCTGTCGCTGTGCTTTAATAAAATCACCTTTTTGCACCAAAGACATTTTAAGAATTCCTTCTTGGAAGTTCACCTCACGAATATCCCAAAACCACATAAAAATTACATTTTTCCTCAAACAATGATTTTGATGAATGCTTATTCCTGAGATACCTGCTGTCCTAAATACTTGAGGGCAAAAGATTCTGAGAAGGTCTGACCTTAGAAGAGAGCCATTCACATCCAGTGAAAATGAGCACATTCCTGACAACCCACAGAGCATGCACGGAAATAAGTAATCCTGATGTCACAAAATACCAGCCATATCTGAGCTTTTTGGGAACCGTCGGCAATTTGTCGGGAACACTACCCAGAAGAGGCATGATCCCTTACCTATATCTGAGTCCAGTGGGACTGTACAGCCCAGTGCTCTGATGGGCAATGGGATCCAAGGGTGCAAAGTATGTCAGAAGGAGTCAAATGTGAGGCTGTAAGAGGCTGTTACGGTTCACCTCCCAGCAGCCTGTTCTGACAGAAGTACCAGGACGGAAATTCATGGCTACTCAGGCTGCTGCCCAGGGAATGCTCTCCAGAGGCTAAAGGGCCAATGCATCCAAAGTTCTGGCTACATAGCCCAAATTACATGTGTTCTCTGGCCAGAGCTTTTTCTCAGCTGAGGTCTTATGACTAGTTGCGTGACATGTGTCTTACATAACCCACTTGTTGTTCCCGAGTCCTAAAACTGGCATAAATGTACTGAAGTTTAATTAAAAGACTGGATTCAGAGTTTCCTTGTATTGACTTTTATTCTACAATCCTGAGTGTGGTTCCATTATAGACAGTGGATTCTGGGATTATGTTCAACCCTGGGCACATCCCATGTGAACCTCACCCAAGAGGTACATCAGCAGAAAGATGGAGAAGGACTCTGATAAGGCAATGGTACAATTGTAAATCCAACTGTCCTATTTTTAGATTGGTGAGGACCCCCCCCCCCCCCGCCAAAATAGAAGTACTACACTTTCCAGACTTGAATAGTGAGACAAGAGACTTGGCTAAATTAGAATCACATCTATACTTTTAATTAAAAAAAACAACAACAAAACCTTTCCTCTGGTTAAAGCAAACCCAGAAAACTATTATTATAGCTTCTTGATTGATTCAAGAGGAATGAAGTCTCAGGAGAAACATATCTGAATGCTTCCTTTCTTTTGCCATTTTCCCAGCACATTGAACCACAGACAGTTTCACAAATAAGGTCAAAATTTGAACTTGCACACATTGATTATTAATTTCTCTGAAAGAAAACTGCTAATCAAATGGGAGTGTCCAGTTCCCATGGGGTTGAAACTAGGGCATTTCCATTTCTGATATGTAAAAGGAAACCTAACAGCAAATATCACTGAAAAGTTTTCCATTTTCTTTGGAAGAGATTAGTTGTAAGTATCACAATAACCTTTGTTTTTATTTTGTATCTTGTCTTTTTGTTAATCTTAACATTAAGAAACCTGGTCTCTGGGGCACCTGGGTGACTCAGGTCATGATACCAAGATCCTGGGATTGAGCCCCACTCCCTGCTCAGTGGGGAGCCTGCTTCTCCCTCTCCTTCTGCCCCTCCCCCCTGCTTGTGCATGCTCGCTCTCTCTCTCAAATAAATAAATACAATCTTTTAAAAAATAAATTAATTAAAAAATAACAATTAAAAAAGAAATCTGGTCTCTGCATTTTTATGTACCTATAGCAGAACAATGAACTCTTATTAGAACACTCTGATGGAGTATTAGTGGAGTATTAATATAATTTGATGGAGTTATTCATGGAGTATTAATATACTCATTATTGCTGTTAGTGGTGTATTAATTAGTGGAGTACTAAAATAATTTGATTGATGTTTTAAATTTAGATAACCCAGGCTGCAATTATAGTGGGGATAATGGCTAAATTTTCTGTGAAGGGCCAAGCAGTAAATATTTTAAGCCATATGGTCTTTGTGGCATCTACTTAACCCTGCTCTTTACAGCAAGAAAGCAACCCCCCAAAAATGCAGAAATAAATGTATGGCTGTGTCCTCATAAAACTTACTGGCAGCTGAAATTAGATGTCATATAATTTTCATATCATGAATATTCTTCTTTTGATCTTTTTCAACTATTGAAAAATGTAAAAATCATTCTTAGCTTGAGGGTTGTAGGAAAACAGGTGGTGGTGGTGGTGGTGGGTATTGAGGGCACATATTGCATGGAGCACTGGGCGTGGGGCATAAACAATGAATCTTGAAACACAGAAAAAAATAAAAAATAATAATAAAATACAAAAAAAAAAAAAGAAAAACAGGTGGTAGACCTCATCTGGTATATGGAGAGTACAGTGTTGACCTCTGACTTCCTATTAAAATGATCACACACCACCTTGTAATTACTGTAAAAAGACAAGTCACAATGCCCCAAACCAGGTGTAAATAATTAAATTTGGGGGTACTTGTGCATTGCATGTTTGGATTCATCCTCAGGAATCCCCAAGAGACTGACTGCTGGAATCATGGTTTCTCTGTTTCCCAGAAAGTATTAATAGTGAAAATCATGGGGAGGCGGGAGAGGTTAGGCATATGTGGCAAGAAGTTGTCCTGTTCCAAACAGGGTAGGTCTTTCTGGTTCTGTTTTGTCCCAAATGTTGTTCTGAACTTGGCAGACTATGCCATATGTCTTTTCACCAAAAATTTCTAGCAAAGCTAAAGCTTTGGGAAGGAGTGCCTGTTTATACAGAGCCCTATTCCTTCAAGGATACGGTACCTGAATCTGAAAAGCTAGAGAGGCAGGGTTAGGGACTGCCATAAAAGAAAAATTAGGTTAAAATGTATATAGTATTTATTTATTTATTTGGGTGAGAGCAAGCAGGGGGAGGAGCAGAGGGAGGAGGAGGTAATTTCTAGCAGACTCCTCAGAGTTCAGAGCCTGCTGGGGGGCTGGATCCCGTGACCCTGAATCATGACCTGAGAGGAAACCCAAGAGTCAGATGCTCAATTGACTGAACCACCCAGGTGCCCCAGTAAATAAATGGTAAAAAAATAAATAAACTGCTGCAATGGAATCATATTTCATTTAAGCTTTTCTGTAAAAAGGAGTAAAGCTGTATAAGGTTGTTAACACATAGGAGGAATGATTTCAGAATGAACATATAGGAAACCTACAGGAACAAATCCATTCACACGGAGGCTTCCATATGTAATAACAAGATAACAAGAGAGAAGCTAATCGCAGTGGGCAAATTCTCTTAAAAACTCCAGTTCTTAGATGAATGTGCATATTTAAATTACTGCATGCCTGCAGTTGTTTTTTACTTTCAGATTCTTTCTTTTAGTTTTGCTATCTGCTATGTGCCTCTCCTCTGAGTTCCAACCCTCACCCAATCCGTTGATATAGCAAGATTTACCCATTGACTGATTTCTGTGGTTTTCTCCCAAGACACCCACTCTCTCAAGGTCCAGACCAAAATCTTAAATCAGTCCAATCTATTTCCAAAAGATTCTTTTATAACTCTTTTTTTTTTTTAAAGATTGTATTTATTTACTTGACACAGAGAAAGATCACAAGTAGGCCGAAAGGCAGGCAGAGAGAGAGAGGAGGAAACAGGCTCCCTGCCGAGCAGAGAGCCCGCTGTGGGCCTTGATCCCAGGACCCTGAGATCAAGACCCTGAGATCAAGACCTGAGCCAAAGGCAGAGGCGTTAACCCACTGAGCCACCCAGGTGCCCTTTTCTGTAACTCTTAATGTAAGCACTTGATGCCCTCTTTTAAAAATGTAACCCAAAATTATACCATGAAGCTGCAGCAGTCTATACTCCTGGGAAGTACCATGACAACCCCCAGATTAGCTTCAGGAAAACAGTAACGAGTTTCATCCTATTTCCATCACTGTGTTACACAGTCCCATCTTGCCCTCTGAGTCCTATGGGGGGGGCGGGGAGATCAGGACTAATTCTTCTGCTTCCATTTGCTTCTTTGAAAAGATGAGATTGGAGAAAGAGGTTCCCCTCTCCCTTAAAATGATTGTGGTTAGGAAAAAAAAAACTTGCCAAAATTCTGGCATCAGATTTTGCTTTGCAGCCTAGTTTTTGTCTGTCTTTTCCATTTTTTTGTAGCTTTTCTCTTTCTTTCTTTCTTTCTTTCTTTCTTTCTTTCTTTCTTTCTTTCTTTCTTTCTTTCTTTCTTTCTTTCTTTCTAACATCATGAGTATGGCTACAAATCTCAAAATACATCTTACAGTATTGGATGTTCCACTTTCTCAGCTTTACAAATACAGCCAATGACTCACTGTGGAAGGTCCCTCTTTTACCTTGAGAAGAGTCTGGAATCTGATAGATGCAGCAGCTCAGTGCCTTTGTTTTGTTTGTAACACAAACTAGATTTCCAGTCAAAAGCAAAACAATGCCCTTTCCCCTCTTCTTCTCCCCCGTGCTCTAGATCTTCAGTTAGCATCTAGTAAACTCTGGTAACTAAACTATCAGGGCATTGGGCCAAAAAGAGGGTAAGCCAGAACTGTTCATCTCTAGGCCAGGGTTCAGTGGTGGTGGTGTTGGTGGTGGTGGTGTTATTGTAAGAAAAAAGGAATGAACTGCGAAGGTGGTTCTTTCGGAAAGCATTTAGAATCATGTACTAAATAAATAAACTCTAGGCAGACTTCAGATATTTTACTTTAGAGCTCTATAGAAGTATTTAAAATTTAGGGGTTCACAAGGAGCCTGGGTGGCTCGGTTGGTGAAGCAGCTGCCTTCGGCTCAGGTCATCATCCCATGGTGGGATGGAGTCCCACATCCGACTCCCTGCTCAGCAGAGAGCCTGCTTCTCCCTCTGCCTGCCACTCTGTCTACTTGTCCTCTCTACCTCTCTGTGAAATAAATCTTAAAAAAAAAAAATAGGGCTTCACACAGTGCAAAATACAGCTTGGTCCACTGAGTATTGCAATTGTAATCAGGGACCCGCTGACAAGGGTCCTGAATCTTTCTGTCCATTGTTGTCCTTGAGGCACTGCGTACAGGAGCCTATGCTTGTTCCACACCTGCCCTTCAGTCCTTGAAACCTCAATCAGTAGTTTGTGCTTCACAGCCAACAATGGGCTACTTCCTCAGAGCAGGGTGATGCTTCTCCTACCTGAAGTGCCCTTATGAGAATCGTTATCACACATATAGCTTTATTTATGGATACTATTTCCTAAACCATGAACATTTCAGTGATGGCCTTTGAGAACTAAAAAGTACTTCTGCTTGTGGTAATTAAAAAAAGGGACACGGAGGTTGTGAATAGAAACCCTAGTTGAAGAGAACATCACATTAGGAAAAAGAAAGGAACTTTAAGGGGCAGAAGCAATTCCAGGGCCCCGAGGTGCATTTGGATGGAGCCCTCAGTAAAAAGGCAATTGAGACTTGAGTGAAAAATCTCGTGGCCAGAGCTTCACTGTGAAGTTATCAGTAAAAGAATTTAAGACTAGCTCACGTTTTAGAGAAAATGAAGATACCTCTGCTTGGGCTATTGGAGTAGTTTATGTAAAGATAATTCAGAACTTAAAATTGTATTAATTATTAAAAGTATTGTACATTAAAAAGCTTGAAGATTGCAATCCAGAATCGAAGATGCAAAAACAAAGTATTACCACCCATGTCAATAGAAGAAAAGTAAAACTCAAGATTCACGGGGCGCCTGGGTGGCTCAGTTGGTTAAGCAACTGCCTTCGGCTCAGGTCATGATCCTGGAGTCCCGGGATTGGGCCCCCGCATCGGGCTCCCTGCTTGGTAGGAAGCCTGCTTCTCCCTCTCTCACTACCCCCTGCTTGTGTTCCCTCTCTAGCTGTCAAATAAATAAAATCTTAAAACAAACAAAAACTCAAGATTCACATTATCTGGAACAAGAGAGACAATTTCACTGAAGCTCTGTAAAGTTGAGACTTTGAATAGTTTCTAGCATATAGGAAGGTACAATAAAAAAAATCCTATGAACAGCCTTAATTACTGATGTGTCACAGATATTAGGTTTATTTAGTGTGCTCACAACATTGCTTTGTTTTGTAAATGGCAAAGCAATCATAAAAGATTCTATATGGCTACTTCGGACCTTCATTTCCTGAACACTATTCTCCTTAAGGTTTTAATCTTCTAGGGGCACCTAGGTGGCTTGGTTGGTTAAGCATCTATCTTCAGCTCAGGTCATGATCCCAGGACTCCTTGCTCAGCAGGGAGTCTGCTTTTCCATCTCATTCTGCTGTTCCCCCTGCTTGTGCTCTCTGGCTCTCTCTGTCAAATAAGTAAGTAAAATCTTAAAAAACAGCAACAACACAATGACAAAAAACCCACTATTTTTCCTGAACATTTTAATCTTCTAAACATCATACTTTCTAAGAGAGGTTTCCAGAACTCTAAACTTGGCGTGGGTCTCCTACATTGGGGAGCTGAGAGTATTTCAAGTTGGAAGAGGGTTTGTACCAACAGAGTGAATTCACACATCAGGCCTTCCAATAGCCTGGAGTCTGAGCTTCTATCCCAGGGAGTGGGCACTCCCCAGTACACTTCCAAGTTGGCACTGACCCGAAATGCCTACTGATCCGTGTGGGCCTGTGAGTAATTTTCTTTTATCTTTTTAAAATTGTACCCTTGGCATGGGCAATCTAAAGGTGCAACATATTAAAAAAAAATTAAGAGCACAAAGCAATTCCAGCAGAGAATATATAACATAAGGCAGTATTTGCAAAGTCATTACACATCTCCTAAATTCAACATTAGGTCCCCAG
This sequence comes from Spilogale gracilis, assembly GCA_004023965.1. Lineage (NCBI taxonomy): Eukaryota > Metazoa > Chordata > Mammalia > Carnivora > Mephitidae > Spilogale > Spilogale gracilis. The sequence continues at coordinate 61,013 of PITA01005089.1, read as the reverse complement.
GAAACACATCCACTGTTTGATCACCTCATCTTAGTCTTTGTATTATACAACTAGTATAATAAGATGTAACTTATCTTTGATTCTTCCGTGTCCTCTTTTCCAATGTGATGAGTATTATAAAAAGTGCACACTTTTCAAATGTCTTAAGGTGACTATTTACATTATATGGAAATTTATCTGCATTTATTTTCATTGTTTATTGCCTTTTCTAACTTCCCTTTACATTCATTTACTATTCCATTTCATCATTTCCTGAAAGTGTTTTGCAATTCGAATCAGTACTTCTAATTGACTGGCTTAGCACAGGAAATTTTTTTTGAGTTCAGTTTGTCCCTTGATTTTTCTGAATATATTCCCTCATCACATCATTCAAGTATTTTGGAATTAATGATCAATTCAAAGAGATAAGGTCGTATTAGCAACATATCTTTTCCATTACAATGTTATGTCTCTAACAACTTAACAATTTACTAGTTCAATTTTCTGATCAGCCTGAAAATCTTTGATCAAATTACTTATTTTCTGACTAAATTACACACAAGCCTCAGACTATTTATCTGGCTGTTAGCTGACGGACTAAACTTTTACTCTGCAATTTACGGACATGTTGTGAACAATGGGCATACCTATGCACGGATATCTGTGGCTACAAAATTATTTCACAGTAAGAATTTAAAAGATTTTTGTTGTTGAAAGTTTTCCTTTTTCTAATTTGAAAAAGTTTATCAGGTGAAGGGATTAAGAACATGCCACCCCAAAATATACCTCTTTGGCATATTAATTATTTTGAACTGAAAGCACTCAAGAAATAGATGATGTGGGAAGAGCTGTTGGGCCTCCCTCTTTCTATCTAAAAGCATGTATTAAATGTCCAAGGAGAAAAGCACCCTCCTTCTACCAGGAAGAGTCTTAACATTAGAGGTTAGAAGTCATTGTGTAACGGACCTGTGTACACACTAAAATAATCCTTACATTCCATAGGTCTCCCCTCTCACAGAGTTCCCTTTTTTGTTTTTTTAAAGATTTTATATATTTGACGGACAGAGAGATGCAGTGAGAGAGGGAACATGAGCAGGGAGAGTGGGAGAGGAAGAAGCAGGCCTTCCACCAAGCAGGGAGCCCAACGCGGGGCTCGACCCCAGGACCCGGGGACCATGACCTGAGCCAAAGGCAGACGTTTAACAACTGAGCCACCCAGGTGCCCCTCTCACAGAATTCCTAATCACAGTCCCATAGTTCACTGCCCGGGCCCACACCGCTTTGTGTCTCCTCACAATCTATGGTTTGTATAAAAAGTTTTATAAGCTTCTGGCCTGATGGCTTCTTCAGGTCTTTTTCTATCCAAAGACTTTTGTTAAAAAAGAAAAAGAAAAAAAAATTTTTTTAATGTGTACGTTATTCTCCCACTAATCTGTTTTATGTCAGTTTGATTCGTAGGCCAGCTAAGAGGGTAAAAGAAAGGTTCCTTCCTCCCTGACACAGCAAAATACACACACACACACACACACACACACACACACACACACACACACACACCTTTTCATGTTTCTGCATATTACTTTATATAATGTTGCCTGATAAATGTGTCATATATCTAGCATTCTACATCATCCTAAAATCTAGATGCTCAAATTAAATCTTGAATCTTGAGAGGATCATATCAAACATGTAACCTGTTTTACTGGTTCTTCACAATTATTATTATGTGGACCACAGTATTGACACTAGTGACTCATTAAGACCATCAACAAAGAGTTAATCTTGCTTAGAGATATCTGGCAAAGAGCCAGTCACCTGAATTTTTTTGTCTTCTTATAATGACTTCCTTTGAAAAAGTACAGATGTAACAATTTATAAAGTTTCAAATGAATGATTCCCTGTATATACAACAAACATCAATAATTTAATTTTCTACATGCCAAACACTTAAACATTCTTTACTATAGTTGGTAGTTCCCAGATCTATTACTCTGGTCTGGAGAGGGGAACGGGACAAGGTACATGAATCTCACAATTAAACATAGCAAAATTTCTTCTTGGAGGGTCAGTTTCTAGTATGTAGAAATACAAGTTTATGTCTTCAAGAAAATATTCCACTAATACCCCGTGACATCAGTTCAAATGTTTAAATAATAAGGAAATACACACTACCTTATTAAATATCACTTCCATGGCCGCGGTAGTCATTTACCTTAAAACTAGGGTGGATTGAACATAAGACGACTTACTCCAGAAACAGCTTTCAGGGTGCGTTGGGTCAAAAGAAAAATGACGCAGTTTGGCTCTCCTTTCAGTGAATGTTCTTCTACCTCGGTCAGGGGATACAGTGTGAGAGGTCAAAATGGTCTCCGCCTGCCTCAGTTGAAAGTATTCCCACCAGGCGCTTTGGGGGGGGGGCGGGTTGCAGTTCTAATTAGCATCACGATGGCTTCCCATCTAATCCTAATCCACTGCATATTTCTAGCTTTTGTGATTTTTATAGACTGCTAATTCTCTTTGTCTTTCTTCGGATAGATCTTGTGTTCCTGAACTCAAACTGCACTTTATAATTGTGTCGAATCCTTTAGGACTATAATTTTATATTTGAGATATAACTGACTTCAAGATTTCTAGCTTTGAAGTGATGAATTTGAAAGATTTTGCTCTGTAGTGTTGACTATAAAGTGAACAAATCTCTGAGAAAATAGTGCTGCCATGGTGGGTTCTTTTCCTCCAAATGTGGTTCTCACAGAGCCAAGGCTGGCTTTTTCCTTCTTGGAATCTACAAACTTCCTTACAATTACTGAGATGTGAAGGTGTCAGGAATGGAAAAGTGTAATCCTAACATTTTACTTCTGTATAGATATTACATTCTCTAGGAGAACATGAATGGGGGTGGTACTCCTGACTTCCACCCAGGTCATTATCTCAGGGTTGTGAGATGAAGCCCGCATCAGCCTCAGCGCTCAGAGAGAAGTTCGCTTGAGATTCTTTCTCTGTCTCCCTCTTCCCCTCCTGTTCCTACTCCATCTTTCTAAAATAAATAAATCTTAAACTTTAAAAAAAAAATACAAATAATTTAAAAATAAGGAGAGGGTTTTGTGGGTGGCTCAGTCTGCCTTTGGCTCAGGTCATGATCATAGGGTCCTGGAATCCAGTCTCACATCAGGCTCCTTGCTCAGCGGGGAGCTTGCTTTTCCCTCTTTTCCTCACCTGTGCTCGCTCTCACTATTTCTTTTCTTTTTTCTTTTTTCTTTTTTTTTTTTTAAAGATTTTATTTATTTGACAGAGAGAAACACAGCCAGGAGGGAACACAAGCAGGGGGAGTGAGAGAGGGAGAAGCAGGCTTCCTTCTCGATTAGGATCCCAGGTCTCCGGGATCATGACCTGAGCCAAAGGCAGTCGCTTAACCAACTGAGCCACCCAGGAGCCCCTGGCTCTCACTATTTCTATCTCTCTCTTTCAAGTAAATGAAATTAAAAATCGTAAAAAAAAAAAAAAAAAAAAAAAAAAGGGAGAAAACTGTAGTTCACTGGAGTAAATTGGCCTAATTTACTAGAGATACTAATGAGTGGTACTACTATACTATAGTCTAAATACAGACTAACTGGTTCCATAACTCCTTGCTCCTTAAGCATTCACCATCTAAAACTGGACCCGATGAGCAATTTATTTTTAGAAAGAAGAGTGATCTTAGATATTGAGTATCTCCTTGAACTTGAAGGATTATCATGACCACATATTTTATCTATAAAGGCTTTTTAAAAAAATATATTTTAGGGCACCTGGGTGGCTCAGAGGGTTAAAGCCTCTGCCATCGGCTCAGGTCATGATCTCAGGGTCCTGGGATCGAGGCCCGCATCGGGCTTTTTGCTCAGCAGGAGCCTGCTTCCTCCTCTCTCTTTGCCTACTTGTGATCTCTCTCTGTGCCAAATAAATAAATAAAATCTTAAAAAAAAATATATATATATATTATTTATTTATTTGACAGAGTGAAACACAGCTAGAGAGGGAATACAAACAAGCAAGGGGAGTGAGAGAGGGAGAAGCAGGCTTCCCGCTGAGCAGGAAGCCCCATGTGGGGCTTGAACCTGGGATCATGGTTGATCCTTGAACCAGGATCATGACCTGAGCTGAAGGCAGCCACTTAACGACTGAGCACCCCTATAAAGGCTTCTTAAAAATTAGTTATCTGTTATCTAATCCTCTGACCAAGCTGCTATTGATAGTGAACCAAGAGAGTATCAGATAATTTATCAATTCTTTACTTGTAGAAAATATATAGAAAAACATAAATCAGGAATTGAGGAGAGGATGTACCAGTGATCATTTTTACAGCAAAATTATTTTACAAAGTGTTTATTGTTTTATGGAGGAAGGAGAAAACATTCCTTTTTGACAGTTATCCATTTTTATTTCAGTTTTATAAATTTATAGAGGTATCAGTTAAGAAAACCTAATCACTTTAGTTATTGTGCCAGAAAATCTTCTCCATTTAAAACTTCTTTTTGCCCTAGAATGCATTCTAAAAATTGATTTTTCTATTTATCGTTGGTCTTCTCAGATATCCCATTAATATTTTTCAGGCATTTCCCCATTAAATTGCACAGATTTGCAAGTGGGATTAGCAGTTTTTACAATTTTGCTATTAGCTACACCAATAGCAACCTTGGAGGATGTTTTGCTTATCTTCTGCTTTAGCAAATGTTTTATTGTTTTGGTATCTTTTGGTATGAGTAACAATCTGAAATTTGCATTTGAAACATAAATTTCTTATTTTTAAAAAAGCCATTCATAAATTATTACTACTAATAATAAATGCTTCAAGGAATTTATTTTTACTGTATTTATCCCAATTGCTGAAATATTTCTAGAAAAGCAGTCACTTACATCTTACCAAAACACTTATATCTATGTATGTATAATTTAAATTGTGTGTATATATGTGAGTGTGTGTGTATATATATAATACACATTTATATTTAAGGAAGATGTTATAGAATCTGAGAAAGGAAGCCAACACATTGCTGTTTTATAGATACAGAACTATATAACTCCTTTCAAGAACTGAAGGACAGATTCCAAGATAAGCTTGTCTTTTTTGTTGAGAAAATATATTCTTTTTTTTTTAAGGTTTATTTATTTATTTTTGACAGAGAGAGAGAGAGAGAGAGAGAGAGAGATTACAAGTAGGCAGAGAGGCAGGCAGAGAGAGAGGAGGAAACAGGCTTCCTGCTGAGCAGAGAGCCCGAATTGGGCCTTGATCCCAGGACCCTGAGATCATGACCTGAGCTGAAGGCAGAGGCTTAACCCACTGAGCCACCCAGGCGCCCTGGACTACTTTTTTTTTTTTTTAAATAAACCAGTGTCTTTTTTTTTTTTTTAAGATTTTATTTATTTATTTGACACAGAGAGATCACAGGTAGGCAGAGAGAGAGGAGGAAGCAGGTTCCCTGCTGAGCAGAGAGCCCAATGCTGGCCTCCATCCCAGGACCCTGAGATCATGACCTGAGCTGAAGGCAGAGGCTTTAACCTACTGAGCCACCCAGGCGCCGGAGAAAATATATTCTTATTTCTAATAAACTGTCATTCTCACAATAATACAGAAAATGGAATTGTTACTGAAATTTTTCTCATTTTAAAATAGTGCCCTCTTTCAATATATAGTACTACTTAAAAAAACACAAAAACTTTGAGTCTGTTACCTACTAAAGTGCTTTTGTTATTTGAAACCATACTCACATCTTTTCAAAAACTAACAGGAGTTACTTTTTATACTAAGTAATTTGCATAAAAACAACTTTTTTTCTGGTTTTGGGAGGGAACAGGTACTCAGATTACTGAATCTTCCAAGCAGTTTTTTTCTTATTTTTGAGGGAAGAGAGGGAACCCTTGGGAGACAAGTTGACAAAAGTAAAGCCATTTGAGCTTTAGGCTAACCCTTACTCTAAAAGTCAGCAGATCACAAAGAGTCACAAGATCTGAATCATGGAAGACCACAGGAGCCCACTCCTAATCAACTATCAACTGAGCCAGGCGGGTGCCCCTATGGTTAGCTAATTAATTAATTAATTAATCTATCTATTTTTTAGATTTTATTTCTTTTTTTGACAGAGAGAAACACAGCAAGAGAGGGAACACAAGCAGAGGGAGTGAGAGAAGGAGAAGCAGGCTTCCCACCGAGCAGGGAGCTGGATGTGGAACTCCATCCTGGGACTCCAGGATCATGACCTGAGCTGAAGGCAGACGCTTAATGACTGAGCCACTCAGGTGCCCTTATGGTTAGCTTTTAAAAAACAAAAACAAAAAACCTTATAAAACCTTTTGTTAGAAGCAAAGGGAAAATCCCTCTTCTTCATCTGGGAGGAGAAACAGCTACTTTGTCTATCAAGTAGCTCCTTTCTTACTTTAATACTTATAAATCTTTGCCCCTTTTTCTAAATGACTTGCTCTTGAATTCTTTCTTGCCCAAAACCAAGAATCCCCTTGGTGAGGGGCCCGAGGCCCTCCCTCTTGGAGCCTTGGACAGTTTGGCATCACTTTGTAGTAATGGCTTTCTTGCTCTACTCTAATTTTCTTTCCTTCCTTCCTCTCTTCCTCCTATGTTTTCTCTTTTCCTTCTTTCCTGTTTCCTTCCTTCTTTCCTTCCTTCTTTCCTTCCTTCCTTCCTTCCTTCCTTCCTTCCTTCCCTCCTTCCTTCCTTCCTTCTCACTTTTTCTCTCTTTTTGTGAAAGAAGGTGTCTTAAAAGGAGGCAGTCACAGAGTCCTGACTCTGTTAAGGGCTGGTAATAACTTTTAGTAAAATGCTGGGGCCATTTAAGGGCACATGTAGCTTTTTACTTATATTTGAGATGAAGAATAGTGCATATTCTCTTGACTTCAATACCAGGCTCATGGCTAGGTAATTAAATTTTTGAAAATCCCAACCTTTGTCAGAGACTATAGATCAATGTAAAGGACCTCAGGGTAATTGAGCTTTGATGATCTTCACTCTAAACACACATGGTGGGAGGGAATAAAAATGTTCTTCACCATGTCAAAAGGAGAAGTCCATCATCTTACTTTTTGATAGCCTACCACGGTTAGAGGTCAAAACAGGAAGTGCCATTGTTTAGAGGCAGAAACATGAAAGTTCTGTTCTTAAAAACACCTTCAACCTTCTTCCCCATGAGGACATTTTGAATGCAGGAACTCTGGGTGGGACCATATGGCTTCCTGTATTCTCTTTAATCAAAGTGTTAAAGTTTGTTTTTGTTTTAAAATGCAGTTAAAGGAAAGATATTTTGCCATGTCAGTAGATAACAACATTCAGTTCCTTTTAGATTTTTATGAGCATCTGTGATCATTTGTCATATGTGGCTAAAAAATGACCAGTACTGATGAAATGCCATTTTATTTTTACAGAAAAGCTTCAGCATACTTTCCCAAAATAACTTTAAAAAAAATCTCTGCTTCTTTCCGGGGACGTTTTGTCCATGGCTAAATGTAGGTGCACACACTTTTATGTTAAAAACCATCTTTTTACCTAAATATACCAATGGTAAAAGATTTCAATGCTATGGTGCCTGGAACTGAAGATATAGAATTCCACTTTCTAGGTTTCTTTTTTTCTTTTTTTTTTTTTTAACATTTTCTTTCTTTTTATTTTTTTTTAAGATTTTATTTATTTATTTGACAGAGAGAGAGATCACAAGTAGGCAGAGAGGCAGGCAGAGAGAAAGGAGGAAGCAGGTTCCCTGCTGAGCAGAGAGCCTGATGCGGGCCTCGATCCCAGGACCCTGAGATCATGACCTGAGCCGAAGGCAGAGGCTTAAACCACTGAGCCACCCAGGCACCCACTTTCTAGGTTTCTTGTGCACAAATATTAATAAGTTATTCTTAAGACTCTTGTTGGCTTGAGGTAATATTTTAAAGAAAGAGAAATATGTCATAAACCTAAAAAATGAAGGAGAAGCCAGAAAACAAATAATATGGTAAATAGATACCTAGATCTCTAACTTTTCATTTCCAAACTTTCAAGTTTTCTCCCAACCCATGTTTGATGACAAATGAATATTGTAGAACAAAACTAATCATTCAAAATAAGGATAGGCATAATTTTCTATAGGTGGAATGAATCCAAATAACTTTTTTCTCTTTTTCTAATGACATAAGACTATTTCTAACAAGGAGATATACTGATACAGTGAGGGAATATGTTCAGCCCAAATGTTTAATTAGAAGTTTATCTTTATTGATAAGCTGTCATCATACCAATATTGCAACTTAGTACAGTAACAAAATAAAAGACAAAATCCTTAGATAATAGACCAGGAAATTAAGATGAAACACCTCTCTACACATCCAGATTCAGTTAAGGATCTGACAAAGGACAACATTTGTGTGCTCTTCAAAATGGTCTTAAATATATTTGCGTTTGGGGGCACCTGGGTGGTTCAGTTGGTAAGTGTCTATCTTCAGCTCAGGTCATGATCCCAGAGTCCCAGGATTGAGCCCCGCATTGGGCTCCCTGCTCTGCGGAAGCCTGCTTTTTCCTCTGTGGAAAAAGATGTTTTCTGTCTTCCCTATTAAAGAATATGAAATTACTGACCATAATGAAAAGTGAGAATCATTTTGCAAAATTATCGAATAAATCTAAGAATAGGTGGTATTGTACTGAATCTCCTAATCCAGCCATCAACTAGGTCTTTTTTTTTCTACCAGCAGAGTATAAAAGAGGAAAGCTATAGGACCAGTGAAACTTTCTAGAGGTCTCTTTATTCCACATGTGTTATTGTAACAGAACGTGCTTGAGATTCCATTTCTCACCTGCAGAAACCAAGGGAAACAGCAAGAATTAGCAGAGTAGAAGATGGGAAAGTGATCGTCCCCAGGTCTTAATGTTTTAGAGTGTGATATGATCACAGGGCTATTTGGTTTAGCCTCCTACTCTTTCACTCTCCAAGATCATGGTGTTTCTGTTTTGTTTCACAAGGTGAGCTGGAAATTTAATGAGGTTTATTTATGCAATTGGAATTTTGAAATAGAGGGTAAATTAAAAGGAAGTAAGACTTGATTGCAGGGTTCTTACAGGAAGACATTAGAAAGTTTTAAAAAGATATACACTTAAAAAAAGTATTTTACAGTTTACAAAACACTTCTATATAAAATTATTTCACTTACACATATAATGAGGGAAGCCTGGGGTCTACTAGCAAAGCTATGACAGTAATTGTGCCACCTTCTTGCCCCATCTAAGACTCTTGGCATTTTCTCTTTTTCTTTCTCTCTCCCATTCTCCTTCTCTCCTTCCAGCCCCATCCCAGTGATTGATTCTGAAGCTTACTATATGAGAACTAAAAACTTTTTGAGGGCAAATTTAGTGTCCTATTTATTTTTACATCTCTAGTATCTAATCCAATATAGGTATTCAGCTAATATTTGTTGAATGAATGAATACAATAAAATAAAAAGACAAATTGAAAACAGAACTGTCTTTTCAGATAGTAAATAAGTAAATGAGGATAGAAAATTAATATTATAGATTTTAGACAATTATTTAGAATATCAAGTACTAGATTAGATGCTTTCTATCATCTGATCTGTCATCTATCTTGTTAGTCTCATTACAAATAAGCATTTTATCATCTGTTGTTATTTACAAATTTTCAGGTCATTAAGTCAAAATTAAAATTTAGAAAGATTTGTCTTGTTTCCATTCTTCAGGAACAGAAGGTTGACCAGAATACAACAAATAAAAATGGTCACTGACAATTATTTCTTGATAAAACTGGGGGGAAAGTGGTCTTCATTACCTGTCACATCTGGGAAAGTTTAAGACTGTAACCATTAACTCTTATTCTATTTATGGCAGTTTTCCTTGTTTACCATTGTTATATTTCCTTTATAAATTTCACAGTTTTCTGAAAACATCAGCGGATCATTTTTATATTCTTTCATCAGCCTGGCTTATCCATGAGTAGATTTCAACTGGCAACTGGCTATGCTTAGATAAAACAAGATTTCATGCATCTGTTTTGTTCTGCCTGCATGTCTAGGTAAAGATCCTGGATATATTGAGCTTTATTTCTGCAAAGTCTCTCTAAGTAAATATTTGTGTGTGTGACCTGGAAGAAAATTTAGAGGAAGAAATGATTTATTATTGATTTAAGACTCAGAATCATTGCATTCCCATCCTAGCAAGACACACTGAGAAGAATCTCAAAGAACATATATATTTTACAAAATCAAACCCGTAACGCAAATAAGGATGAAACAGCCAGTATCCAATTTAGATTCTCTAGATTCATACCAAAGAAGAAAATACGGAAAAAATGGCCCACGTTGTAATTTTGCCAACTTAGTTAACTGCTGTTCAGAGACACTACATGATGCCATCTAGTGACAGGTGACCAACATATGATTAATCACATAGAACTGATGGGGTGAGGAGGTGAATTTCCCAGGGCTTTGTATGTAAAGAGAAAATCCTTCTGAGAGAATTACATTGGATAGATTAGTTTTATTTCTCTGGGTACATGGAGTGTATGCAAATTTATCAGAGAGCTGCAGCGTGGGGATTTTTATTTTGAAAGATTGCATTGCCACCTACCTCCAAATCTGCACGTCTACCTCCTTCTGCTGCTGCCCTTCGCCATCCAGTCCGCAGCTGAGCTCAGAACTGGTGAGTGTCCTCAAGTCTTAGCCCCCTGGAGAGTGACAGGTGGTGGAGGTGGAGCACTTTAGAAACCAGTCTCAAAAAAAACCCACAAAAACCCAACTTCAAAAAAGGAACCAAGATGATTCCTAAAACAATCTGTACCCAATTAAAAATAACAACAACAATAATAAATAAACTGCTGGAAGTTCAAAGAGTAAAACTAAAATAAGGTTCAGAGGAAATCATCTTTGTTTTTCTCAGTCAATGACTGTGCAGACCTGATGCTTGTACCAAAGCCTCACAGAAAATGCCAGAGACCTCTCTCTAAATGGCTGTAGCATTATGCCCTAAGGGGAATAATTTTCTCCAACACTTCTCATCTTTTGTAAACAGATGGCATAGTTTTGTTTTGTTATTTTTTTTTAAACGAAAGACCAACAATCTGTCAACTGTGGAATTCTCATAGTCCAATAATTTCTTTTTGGTTAATTTTCCACAACTAGATTAACCAGTACTGCTGTCATAGACACATTTAAGAAAATGAGACACTTCCCCGTATTCACATATATCCGATTAAAGCTCAGTAGCACTATCTCAGTCGCCTCAGAAAAATATCAAGTTAAAAACCCTTGTGAAATGAAAAGAAAAGCTTATCAAAATCTCCAGCTTCAAGTGCATCTAGTTGTTTTCTTTTTATTGTTGCCTACCTGCTGTGATTGGAGGACAATGTGTGGAAATTGCATAACCATTATTTCCACAAATCAAAGCTATTGAGAAATGGGAAGGCCACGCAGGAGCTGCTGCATGAAATGTTGATTAAAAAAAAAAAATTCTGCCTTTATGTCTAAAGTCTTCCCTTCTTTATTTTAACTATTATTTAGTTTTAACCATCTTTGGGCTTTCTTTTGTTTTTTAACTAAAATCAGAATTACCTACAGGCCAAATAACATTTTTTTTTTAAAGATTTTATTTATTTGACAGAGAGAAACACAGCCAGAGAGGGAACACAAGCAGGAGGAGTGAGAGAGGGAGAAACAGGCTTCCTGCCGAGCAGGGAGCCCAATGTGGGACCCGATCCTGGATCTCCGGGATCATGACCTGAGCCGAAGGCAGTAGCTCAACCAACTGAGCCACCCAGGCACCCAAATAACATTTTTTGAAGTGTTGTCTCTCTGTTTCTTGTATTTTTCTTCTGTTCAACTTCATTTTATTACTTTTTGATCTCTGGATTGATTTAGGCAAAAGGTTCTGAATTCATGTATTGGAACCATCAAGATAAACTTTGGTGCAATTTCCATGCCTGGGGGCGGGGGGCAATTTTGGTGCCCTGAGCCCAATCCACTCCAGGCTGAGGGTGGGGGGGATTGAAAGGGTCCTTCTTCTACTTCTTTCATATTCATTATCTATCTATCTATCTATCTATCTATCTATCTATCTATCTATCTAAAAGATTTTATTTGAGAGAGAGAGAGCACAAGTAGGCAGAGAACCAGGCAGAGGAAGAAGGTTCTCCGCTGAGCAGAGAGCCCCATGGGGGGCTTGATCCCAGGACCTTGGGATCATGACCTGAGCCAAAGGCAGACGCTTAACTGACTGAGCCACCCAGATACCCCTACTTCTTTCACATTTAAAATAATAATCAGTTAGGTGGTCATTTGGGTCAAAGTGAGCCTGAATGCATTATCAGCGAGTAAAGCAAAACACATCTCATTCATCTAATTTCAGCTCTCTGTTCCCCTTGTCCAGCAGAATTTTGGTTGCACTACTCTGGTTGATGCCCACACACTTCTTTCCTAAGAGACACAGGTACTGCTGAGAACTTAAAAACTTCCCCTTTTTCAGGGGATATATCAGAGTTAGGCTGGGGATGGGATGGGGACCTGTAAAACCTTTTTGGAAATCTGGAGATCCAAATGGGTAATTCACTTAAGAAGGAGATGCATTGTTGTTGGGAGAAGTTCTACTGAGGTATTCTGTTAGCCCTGTCCATTTTAAAGTCATTTTGAGGAAGTAATAGTCTGCAAAAAAGGCGTAAAATTTAGTGATGCATTGACACTTTCCAACACCTGGGATATAATGAGCATAAATATCTTTTTAGCTTCTAGATTATGATCAAAGGTTGTTTCCTTCTGTAATAGTTCTCCTTGAAGTAATATTTTGGTGTTTTTAAAAGCAAATTCCAGAGATTGTAAGGTTAAACTGTGAGTAAAGCAAACATCTGTGGTCAGTCACACAGACTAATTTTGAACCAAGCTTTTCTTTTATCTTTACATTTGAGGCCATTTTTTCCTATCCTTTTCACCCCTGGGATTTTTCTGGTTAGAGAAGTATATAATTGCCTTTCTGCCCACTTTCCCTTCTAAAAGAATCTGTTGCCACCCACAAACCCTGCAGAACAGATGGGCCTAGTCATCCATGATGATATCAGATGACCCTACTCCTCTGGCTATAGGACCATCGTGTGGAGACCCACTATGCAAGTCAATCTATGGATTATGCCAAGCCAATTATACCTGAGACTTTTGAACTAAAGCACAAAAATCACAGGTGGATGATGAGAATTGGGTTTGCAGAGTCACAGGTCTTTGGTTTGAGAGTTGTCCCATGTTGAACCTCAGTCATGTATAAATCAAATTTATGAGGTAACACAAAGTGAAAACCTTATATATGGAGCCAGCCCAAGAAAGCAACATACCAGTAAACCTAGAGGGAGAAGGAGGAACAAGAGCTCTAGTTGATAGCTGTGAGGTCTCTCCTCACTATCCAGGCCTCTTTCCACTTTTTAAGTAAACATTATGTTTCTCAGCATGGTTTGGGTTGGATCGCCAGCTCCATGGCTAATTGCTGATTGGCTTAAGACATTGTCCCCCAATTAGGGACAATGAGGTTGAGGAGACAGTGGCAGAAGTTTGGGGAAAGAAAATTGTTCTCGGGCAGCTGGGTGGATCAATTGTTAAAGCGACTGCCTTCATCCCAGGATCAAGTCCCACATCGGGCTCCCGGGTCCATGGGGAGTCTGCTTCTCCCTCTGACCTTCTCCCTTCTCATACTCTCTCTCCCCTCAAATAAAAAAATAAATAAATAAAAATATTTTAAAAAAAGAAAAAAGAAAATTGTTCTCTAACTCATGGGAGTAAACCCAAAAGTACTCTCTGCTTTTGTAAATATGAACTAAGAAGCTCTGGTTGTTTCTATCTCCTTGAGACCACTAGAAGAGACAAGGTTTAGGTGAAAACAACATCAATGAAAGACAGAGTACAGCAATGAAAGAAAAAGTAGGTCTTTGTTTACATTATAGAGCCATTGGTTTTTTACTTTACTTTTTTATTCTTTTTTTTTTGAAGTTTTTTAAAAGATTTTATTTATTTATTTGACAGAGAGAGAGAGAGAGAGAGAGAGCGACCACAGGTAGACAGAGAGGCAAGCAGAGAGAGAAGGGGAAGCCGACTCCCTACTGAGCAGAGAGCCCCATGTGGGGGTTGATCCCAGGACTCTGAGATCATGGACTGAGCTGAAGGCAGAGGCTTTAACCCTCTGAGCCACCCAGGCACCCCATTTCATTTAAAAAAATTTTTTTTTAAAGATTTTATTTATTTGACAGAGATCACAAATAGGCAGAGAGGCAGGCAGAGAAGGGGGGGGGGGGAAGCAGGCTCCTCACTGAGCAGAGAGCCCGACGTGGGACTCAATCCCAGGACTCTGAGATCATGACCTGAGCCGAAAGGCAGAGGCCTAACCCTCTGAGCCACCTAGGTGCCCCTTTTTTCTTTTTTCATTTTAAGTAAGCTCTATACCCAATGTTGGCCTCAAACTCATGACCCTGAGATCAAGAGTTGCATGCCCTATCGATTGAGCCACCCAGGCACCCTTAGAACCATTGGCTTTTTTTAAAGCCTACTCAATTTTTTTATTTCTTGGTCATATGAACAATACATACCTGTAATTCTTTAAATTGTTTGATTGCATTTTTTTCCACTGATAATTGAAATCTTAAATTTGAGGGAGACTAATGATTTTCTAGGTCACATAATACTCAGCAGTTCATTAAATTTCACCAATCCTGAAGGAGAGCTGTCCTTAGCATTATTTTCTCCACTGTGTTTTGCCTGGTTCCGTGGCGCTTAGCAAAGTCTGTGTTACATACTAGCCACATCATCCCCGCTTTTTTTACTCTTCCATAATTTTTTTCTGTATACAGTCTTTGAAAGTAGTGCATTTCAAGGAGGCATCTGATTTTTAGCCTATGTAATGTAGTCTTGGAGATTAAAGACACCTACTAGTGAAATGAGGGAGGGAGAGGCCAGTCAACTTTGTCAAGGCTGGAAAAAATAAGTGATAGAGAATCATGAAAACAGATAACATGACAAATACTTTCTTATTATATGTATTCTATAGACATCTTCATTCCTACCTTGGGAAGACTGTCTTCTGCATTTGAAAAAAAAAAAAGATAGGAAAAAAGATTATATTTTTCCATAGTCTAAATCAAGGGGTGTGTCTGAAACTTTGGTACATTACCTCACTTAATCCTGACAATCCTGCCTGGCAGGGATCATCAATTCTCCCACATGAGTGGAGAAAACGAGGAAGAAAGATTAATTAACTTGTCCATGATGGTAAGTGACAGAGCTGATAGATACTGGAATTAAAAGATTCACTACTACTTTATGATAATTACCAAATTGTGATTAATTTATGACATTTCTGGCCTTGCCAGGCCTGGAGCTCTTGCTGAAAGGATATCATAGCACACATAAACTATCTCTGGAGAAATCATAAGAAGCTGATAGCAGTTGTTCTCTCCAGGGTTGCTAACTGGGAAACTGGGAAATATTTATTTTCTACTGCCCAATATTTTGTGCCTTTTGACATTTGAGCCATATGCTTATCTTACTATATCCAAAAAAAGTGATGTGTTTTGGAAAAAAAATCATGTCATGACAATTTTTTACCTGATAAAATAACATGCTTGGATTAGATGAGTTGGAGATCCCTTCCAGCTCTAAAATTATCTTGTTGTATAGTTCCAGAAGAGACCTTCCAGTTTTAGAGAATACAGAGATTCCTGTACTGAATGTTCTCTCAAACCACTGAAACTGCCTGAAAGGATCATAAGAAAGTTACATATATTTTTTGCGGTATCAATGTCTTTAAAAAATAAATCAGATACATTGAATTACATTTTGGAAGTTAACCTTCAGATTCAGATTAGGTCAAGTAGCTCTAGGGCCCAGTAAAAGCTGAAGGGACCTGCCAGCATTTCACTTGAAAGAATAACTTTGTTGTGATTAATACCAAACTACCTAAGAAGTGGAGAGAAAGCCGTTAGGAGTCCAGCAATTAATCACCCCGGATATCTCCCATGGGTGAGGAAAAGCTGAAGGCAAGCATGCTTAGCACATTTTATTTTCTCAGGAACACAGCAGGCATCTTGTAAAATCACTAGGATAGGCCCCACAACCAAAACAAAAGAGGACAAAGAAAATTCATGTACACAGGCACTGGCAATTTGCCTTCATTCTCTAATGGCAAACCCTACAGGAGACAGAAACCCTTTGCAGCTGACCTTGTCTCTTTTTACCAAAGACAGTTTGGGATGCGATTGTGTGTTTGTGTCAACTAACGCTTCATATTTATGAAATCTTTCAAATGTCAGATCCCAAATGACTGTTACCATAAGAAGCTTTTTGGACAAACATGGCACCGTATTTCAGTACACCTACTTAAAGGATTGGCATTTTTGAGTGGTCTGAAACAATAAAAACAACAAAACCTTTTCTTGCACCAAAATTAACATGAATATGAGCCACACAGCTCAGCTCCACTGTTCTTAGCATTGGAGTTAGTCACATCTAGTTTTGCTGCTATAGAAAGCAAATCAGTTCTGCTAACTACAGCCCACAGTATTTTGCACATTATTTTTCTGAATTCCTTCTATCTATTTTGGTATCTGAAATGCTAAAAAATTCTGCCCCAGCACTTGCTTCTGAAAAGTCTGTGCTCTACCTTTGATCTCTGCTACTGGCTCTCATATCATTCTTGGTAGAAGTTATAAGTCAAGAAGGGATTTTTATTTATGGAATTTTGTATTATTTTTTCTATTCACCATACTGCATTTCTTCCTCTGAGGCAAAAAAATATTCTGCTATAAATTGCAACAGGAAGAGACAATGATAGCCTTTGTTAAGACCTCAGAACGGTAGGAAGAGGATCCCTGAGTGAGATCCCAGCTTGAAAGGTATTTCAGCCTTCTTGAGTAAGACAGTATTCGCAGAATCTTAACTTTTATGAGAGAAGAATAGAAATGCACTGAAAGAAAAGTCCATTGTATGGATTTTTGCAGCTGACAATCCCATGAGCCTAAAGGAAATGCCAGAGTCATGTGTCTGTTTCTATTTGCCCACAAGGAGCTTCTGTAGATAACCTTCCCAATTCAGACCGAGAACTCTGTGCAACTAGCACTAGATTTCACAACGATGGTGCTGCAAGGAAGGCACTGAATGAATCACTAGGTATTATTGTCAGACCCTGAGTGACCTGCCAATGTTGGTATCAGGCTTCCCATGGCAATGTCAACTGGCCGATCTAAGAACCTTACCCCCAAACTCATTCTTGTCTATCAAGTCAAACAAAACTTCTAGTTCCTCTCCCTCCATTCCAATTTGATCATAGCTAGAGAGTGTTTCGGAAAGCTGTACAAATACAATTGTCTCATTTCAGTCACCACCAGGACAATCCCTTGGTACACGGTTACAAACTTTATTCAACCATAAGGTTTCTTCTCCATCTGTGGCCCAGCTTCTACTCTTTTTGCAATTGTTTAATGGAAGTAGTTTGAGAACAGTAGTTTGTAACCTTCTCTGACTTATCTGGAGACGTCTATTCCATTTTCTTGTTATAGTTTTATAAAAGCACTGAGACTTTCCTTAATGAAGAGAACTCAGAGAGCCTCTGTCATGAACTTTGCTGAACTCAAATCAGGAGACCAGAATACATAAAACCCATTCATTCATGAAGACCCAGAAGGGAAATCCTTACATTCTGTGCTCAAGTTCTATGTAATGTTAAAATACAGATAAAAATGTTTTCCTTAAAGGGATGTTCTTATGATTAATGAGATAATGTGTTTACTGTGTTCTGCATTCCTGGAGCAGAAGTCCCATATAAAGAAGCTATTATTATTTATTATTACCACCCAGATGCTGGCACTATATATTTCCCAAGGACAAAATGAAATGTAGGACAGATGCAAAAATTCCAGATTATTAGCAAGCTCTGGGAAATTAGCATATGGTGGGTATCCTTTGATAAATATGCTAAATACATATTTATGTGATACACTGACAAGTGAAATTAGATGCCTTTGAGTGCCCTCACCAGAGTTGAATGAATTCCCTGATGCACTAGTAAGTGGAGATTTCTAGAGGGGGGGAGATGGATTCCTGCCAGTTTTTGCAATAGGCCCCCTTCCTCTTACTGTGCCTGGAAGCAACAATTAAGCAAAGAACCAGTGGTACTGAGACTCTTTTATTCCCTGTTAATGGAAACAGAGGCACAACCCTTTAAGAGGGCAATTGGCAGTATCTATCAAAATTGCAAATTCATATCCCCTTTGACCCAGTAATTCCACAACTAAAAATGGACCCTATGGATATACCTGCATTGAGCATTGCTTATAAAAAACAAAAACTGAAAACCAACTAAATGTTTGTTAATAGGAGGATGATTGCATAACTTAGGGTACACATATTCAGTGGTACATTATACAACTAAAAAAAAATAAGAATGAGGAATATTTCTATCTGCAGTTATGGAAAGATCTCCAAGATATGTTTTTCAACAAGATGTAAAACAGTATGTATGGTATGACTGCACTTAAGAAAAAATAAGAAAAATAAGAAAATAAGAAGAAATAAATGTATATAAGCTGCGATATACACATACAAAGCATATGATTAACTGTGGTTAATTTGGAAGAGAGAAACTCAGTGTATTATGAGAGGGGGGAAACCATTTCCCCTTTCATCTTAAGCTTTTTAAAACCATATTTACATATTACCTTAATGTTAAAAATAGGTTATTTTCAAAGAAAAAAAAAAAGGAATCTTCCTTTTCTTTTACTGAAGCTTAGAAGAAGGCAACTTGAAAAGCTGTTGTTACCAGGCAGCTCACACTCTGACTACTTCCTCCATAGAAGCTCCTTGAGCCCCCACGGTGCTCTAGAAACCGCATTGCCATTACAGGTGATTTGATCAGAACCACTTGGATTGAATCTAACACACCTGTGAGGCCAAACCTTTCTTATTCTCCAAGCCAGGGTGAGAGTGTAGGGATAAGATGGTATGTATTTTCCAATTTCATTGCCTCTGATTTTGTTAAAAAAATATGTTTGCCTCACATTCACCTAAAATATACCTGTAACTATGTAATTAATGGTCATAGATTTCATTTCTTACTATTATAAATGCATTGAAGACTGTGAATGTTCCCTCCCTCTCATAAAACATCTATTCTTTTCATAATTAACAGTTTTATTATTTATTTATTTTTTGAATTATTTATCTTTCTAGAGGGATGGAGGGGCTGAAGGAGACAGAGAGAAAAAAATCTTTTTTTTTCTTTTTTTTAATATTTTATTTATTTCCATGAGAGAGAGAGAGAGAGAGAGAGAGAGTGAGTGAGAGAGAGCATGAGAGGGGAGAAGGTCAGAGGGAGGAACAGACTTCCTGCAGAGCTGGGAGCCCAATGGGGGACTCCATCCCAGGATTCCAGGATCATGACCTGAGCTAAAGGCAGTGGCTTAACCAACTGAGCCACCCAGGCGCCCCACAGAGAGAAAATCTTAAGCAGGCTCCACACCCAGCACAGAGCCCTACACAGGGCTTCATCCCACCACCCTGAGATCATGACCTGAGCCAAAACCAGGAGTCCAATGCTTAACCACCAGAGTCACCCCTGTGCACCCCCATAATTAACTATTTTATTTTATTTACTTTTAAAATGATTTTATTTATTTATTTGACAGAGCAAGAGAGCACAAGCAGGGGGAGCAGCAGAGAGAAATATAGGCTTCCCGCCAAGCAGGGAGCCAGATGTAGAGCTAAATCCTAGGACCTTTGCTGGGATCATGACCTGAACCAAAGACAGACACTTGACCAACTGAGCCACCCAGGCAACCCCATAATTAACAACTTCAGATTGAACATGCACAGTTAAAGTAATACTCTTCCAAAAATATGAAAGCCTATCAGGTATTCTTTCATAGAATAACCTTCCTTCCTTCCTTTCTTTTTTGTTTTTTTAAGATTTTATTTATTTATTGGGGACAGTCTGGGGAATCAGGACAGTCAGTGGGGACAGTCTGCTGAACTGGACAGTCACTGGGGACGGTCTGGGGAATAGGACAGTCACAAGCAGGTGGAGTAAGAGAGGGAGAAGCAGGCTTCCTGTGAGCAGGGAGCCCGATGTGGGGCTTGAACCCAGGACTCTGGGACCATGACCAAAGGCAGACACTTAACGACTGAGCCACCCAGGTGACCCCATAACCTTTCTTATATGAAAGTCAGCACATAACATGTATTTATGGAAAAGTATTCACAAATATACAATTACGTACAAATATCCAACTATACATTTCAAAAAGATAAGCAATTATGGAGGAATTTTGCACTTTCGTTTATTAAAGTACATGTATCATATAAAAACTATTTCAGGTTTCTCATTTTAAAGAAATTTAAAACTAGTTGCTAAAAAGAATGACAGCCTATACAGTCATATTGGACACACACTATGCAACTATGTAAGTATGAATCATAGTTAGAAAATAAGTCATTTACAAGCATGATAAGTTGGTCATTATTATTAACTTAATTTTTATTTGGGATTCTTATACAACATTACAAAGTTAAGAAGGAAAGTTTGCTCAGATGGAAACCGGTTTTTTGATAAGGACTGAACCCAGTACCTTTACATATGTCACTGTCACTTAAAACTTCCCAGAGACTTTTTGGGATCTGTGTGCAAAGCCACTGTGATATAATTGAAGGAACAAAATGTTGCTTTTTTCTAACATGATGCACCTGGAACGACCTTGAGACGGTGTAATTTAAAGAATGTGTACTTTAAAAAAAAAAGGGGGGGGAGGGTGCCTGGGTGGCTCGGTTGGTTGAGTGACTGCCTTCAGCTCAGGTCATGATCCTGGAGACCTGGGATCGAGCCCCACATGGGGCTCCCTGCTCCTTGGGAAAGCCTGCTTCTCCCTCTCTCACTCCCCCCTGCTTGTGTTCCCTCTCTAACTGTGTTTCTCGCTGTCAAATAAATAAAATCTTAAAAAAAAAAAAAGAATGTGTGAAATTATTCCTTTTTAGCATATAAGCCTGACACACCACCGCTGTTTTATTTTTTAATTTTTCTTTTTTTTTTAAGATTGTATTTGACAGACACAGTGAGGGAGGGAACACAAGCAGGGGGAGTGAGAGGGAGAAACAGGCCTCCTGCCTAGCAGGAAGCCCAATGGGGAGCCCCATCCCAGGACCCTGGGATCATGGCCTGAGCCCAAGGCAGACACTTAACGACCGAGCCACCCAAGCGCTCCACATTTTTAAATTTTTACTTTAAATTCAATAAATTAACATATAATGTACTATTAGTTTCAGAGGTCAGTGATTCATCAGTCTTATAGGATGACGTGCTCATTACATCACATGTCCTCCTCAGTGTCCATCACCCTGCTACCACATCCCGCCACCCCCATAGTTACATTTTTTATTCCTTTTTAAAAATTTTTTTAAAAGGTTTTATTTATCTATTTGAGAGAGAGACACACAGCAAGAGAGGGAACACAAACAGGGGGGTGAGAGAGCCCCTCCCCATGTGGGGCTTGATCACTGGACTCTGGGATCATGACCTGAGCCAAAGGCAGATGCTTAATGATTGAGCCACCACCCAGGTGCCCCCCCTTTATTTTTTAATATAATGAGCTTGGTTTGCTTTATGGTTTTGACACGAGATAGCAAAGTATTATCATTTTACGAAGCTGAAAAGCCGTAGTGCCCAGCATGTAGTTCCTGCATCAGCAAAATTCTATCACCTGGGAGCTTGTTAGAACAACTAATTCTTGGACCTCACCCCAGACCTACTCAGTCAGAAGCTTTGCATGTGAGGCCCAACAATCTGTATTTAATAATCCCTAAAACTTGACAACTGCTTTTCTAGAGGAATTTTTACAGTGT
The DNA here is from genome assembly GCA_004023965.1 of Spilogale gracilis. Lineage (NCBI taxonomy): Eukaryota > Metazoa > Chordata > Mammalia > Carnivora > Mephitidae > Spilogale > Spilogale gracilis. Next base: position 39,164 of record PITA01005089.1, on the reverse strand, counting down.
GGGACCAAATAATACAAAATATGTTGGCCTGTTTTTGTGAGAGATCTGACTCTATAACGAAAGAATACCTACTCCCAATTCATCTCCACCATCCACAGCAATTATCCTGAGAAGTCAGATACTCAGACTGCTTGCATCAGAATCACATGAAAGGAAGTGTTAAAATGCAGATTCTTGGACTTCTCACAAGACAGGGCCTGACAATCTGCATTTTCACCACATATCCTAAGCAACATGTGAAAACCAAACTGACCTTCTACTGACTGGAGTGTTTCTTTCTTTTTTTAAGATTTTATTTATTTATCTGACAGAGAGAGAGAGAAATTATGAATAGTGCAGAGAGGCAGGTAGAGAAGGAGGGGGAAGCATGTTCCCCGCTGAGGAGAGAGCCTGATGTGGGCCTCGATCCCAGGACCCTGGGATCATGACCCGAGCCGAAGGCAGAGGCCTAACCTTCTGAGCCACCCAGGCACCCCTGACAGAAGTATTTCTTGAGACAAATTCTTATTTAATTCTTATTCTACCTCCTTACATTTTCATTTGTGGCATTTTTTTCCCCCTAACATTTTGTTTATTATTTGAGGGAGAGAGAGAACATGATCAGGGAAGAGTGGCAGAGGGGGAGGGAGAAACAGATTCCTCACTGAGAGGTGAGCCCAATGTGGGGGCTAAATCCCAGGACCCTGGGATCATGACCCAAGCCAAAGGCAGACACTTAACTGAGCCGCTCAGCTGCCCCCATATGTGGCATTCTCTTAGTGCCCTGCTATCTACCTCTCTGGCATCATCTCTACTTCTAAGTAAATAAGATTACTTAGATATTTTTGTTCCTTCTGAAGTATAATCTTTGAAGAAGACTTCTTATCTTTCTGTGGTCAGGGGCCTGACACAAGCTCCACATTCAGGAGTGGCTCATGAAGTAATTCTGGAAACAATAACAGTCATCTCTGATGAGCCATTACCATGTGACAATGACAGACCAAGCTTCTGTGACATATTGATGAAAACTCTTTCTATATTTTGGAGATTTCTATGATTTTGTGATACTTTTTAATCATGTAAAAGCCCTATTTCTGTTCAACAGCAATAGTAGAAACCCTTCAAAACAAGTATGTATTAGACAGTGGTTCCAAGAAGGGGGGAAGTTGGGGCAAACCACATCCTGCTCTCAGAGGACTAGGTGAAGGCAGTAAGAATGGCTCAAGAAAGGTGGGGGTAAGAGCCCTGGGGTGGTGATGTGGACTTTGCCCTGTGAGGGTTTATCAACAGTAAAAAAAAATTCTCCATATTTTTATACTGCCACGCCAGTATTTTTAGGCTCGTTTGTGGGAAGGGAATCCAAGAGGGCAGGAGACTGCTTTGATGCTTCCAACTTATGTTTCTTAGGGCTGTCAGAACACGGTACCACAAACTCAATGAATTAAACAACAACAATCTATTCTCTTACATTTCTTGAGGCAAGGAGTCTGAAATCAAGGTGTCAGCAGGGTTGGTTCCTTCTGAAGTTTCAGAGGAACCCTCAGTTGCCCTGAGGGAGACCCTGGTTCTCTCTTATCTGCTGGTGTTTGCTTGGAATCTCTGGCATTCCCAGGCTGGCAGTTATATCACTCCAGTGTCTGCCTCCATCATCACATGGCCTTCTCTGTGCATCTAGTTTTTCTTTTCTTAAAAGGATACCCTACTCTAGCATGACCTCATTTTAGCTTGATAACATCACAAACACTGTATTTCCAGATTCAGGGATTTGGACTTGAGTATCTCTTCCGAGGGGACAAAATTCAACCCAGAGCACCCCCTCAGATTCCCTTGGATAGACTCAGCATACAGACTTTTCCACTGCTTCGAGGGTGGTGTTTTGAGGGTAGCAAAGAAGCAAACGTGGCCTAGGAATCCTGGGGTTTCATGTTGCAAATGACCTATCACTTCACTCATACAGGTGGACAAGGCTAAAAAGTATGCTCATTTATTTTTACTGTTTAAGGTCCTGAAAAAGTATAAATAAAAAGAAAACAAACAAACAAACAAACAAAGGTCCTGAAATTGTATTTGAAATATATTTGGAGTTTAATTAAAATAATTCTGAAATGTATATTTGCTTTAAAGCACTAGAGCCAAGAGTATAATGATATATTTTTTTAGATTTTAAAACATTTTATTGTGGAAAGTTTTGAACATACACAAAAGTTGAGAAGGTTGAATAATGAACCCCTATATATTAATTGCTTCAACCATTAGCAGTGCTTTGGTACCTTGTTTCATCTATCCCCTACTCCCAGGTTGTTTTTTTTCCCCTAAAATATTTTAAAGCAAAACCTAGACATCATGTCATTTCACTTGGAAAGACTTCAAAATATATCCCCCATAGAGAAGGTTAGTGGCATTATATTTAAAAATGAAAGAAAGCAAGCCCTCAGTGTCCACCAGAATTTCACTCTTAGAGGACAGATTCCTCTTCCATGTAGATAGTTTAATTAGACTCTTTTCTCATATTTAGCATCCGATATCAATCATTCCCTCTCAACCTCATCCCACTTCTTCTGAGGGTGTTTACTTTTTCACTTCAATGGACCACTGTTTTAGTTACATATTGCTTTGTGACCAATTATCCCACAACTTAGCAGCTTAAAACAACAAATATTTGTCATTTCAAGTTTCTGTGGGTCAGGAATTCAGAAACATATTAGTTGGGTGAGTCTAGCTAGAGGTCTCTCATGAGGTTGAGTCAGGATGTTGGGGGGACCTGCAGTCATCTGAAAGCTTAACTTGGCCTGGAGGATCTATTTCCAGGATGGTTCATCACGTGGCTATTAACAGGAGGCCTCTGTTCCTAACGCTGTTGGCAGGAGGCCACATGCAACTCTCTGGAGGGTTCCTTGAGTATCTTTAGAAGATGGCAGCTGGTTCCCCCAGAGAGTTATTCAGAGAGATGAAAGAGGAAATCACAGTGCCTTTTATGATCTGGTCTTGGTAGTCATACAGCATCACTTCTGTTATGATCTATTTATTAAGAAGCTAGTTATCATCAAAAAAAAAAAAAAGAAGAAGAAGAAGAAGAAGCATCAGCAGCTAGTCATCAAGTCCAGCCTACACTCAAAAGAGGAAGAATAAGTCTCACCTCCTCAAGGAAGGAGAATTTGCCGCACCTGGGTGGCTCAGTTAGTTAAGCGGCTGCCTTAGGCTCAGGTCATGATCCCGGAGACCAGGGATTGAGCCCGGCATCTGGCTTCCTGCTCCACAGAAAGCCTGCTTCTCCCTCTCTCATTCCCCTTGCTTGTGTTCCCTCTCTAGCTGTGTTTCTGTCAAATAAATAAATAAAATCTTAAAAAAAAGGGGGGGAATTTAAAAATTTGTGGGCAAATTTAAAATTGCCACAATTGGGCACCCAGATGACTCGGTCAGAAAAGCATGCGACTCTTGATCTTGGGGTTGTGGGTTTCTGCCCCACATTGGGGATAGAGGTTACTTAAACATGCAAACAAACAAACTTAAAAAAAATCACCACTGTCATCGCAAAAGTGGGGAGGGAGCTAACCCATGGCATATGTCTTTAATGAATGACTGGTTCGGCCTCCAGGTAAAGATGATGGGGTAAACTATATCAAAAGAAATTCTTTATGCTCCTTAACATTTTTTTTAAAAAATAATTTCTAGACCTAACATGGGGCTCAAACTCAGAATCCCAAGATCAAAGTCAGATGCTCTACCACCTAAGCCAGCCAGGACCCTTCCTTCACTTAACTTTTGACTCTTTCTTCTCCTTGCTGCTGGATATTAGAGGACCGAAACATTTTTCTAGCTGCTCCAATACTGCAGTGTCCTACTTAGATTTATCTTCCTCCTCAAAAGTCCTCTATACTTACAAATTACTGTTTAGTCATTTCCTTCACATTACATCTAGTCATGATTTTCATTTCCTTAGTATAGACTATAGCAGACCCATACTTTCAAGTCCAATTACATTTTTAGGGTTGGATGGAAGGGATATCAGAAGTCATTTAATCATTGGGAAATTAAATCAATGAGCCAAAATTCACATTCTAACAAATAATTAAAACAAAGGAGAAAGAACACTAAATAAACTGAAGAATTATAAAATAGTGAGCCAGAATCACTCTTGGGATTTTCTAGTTTAAGTCAATGGCTCTCTTTAGGGAGTAAAGTAAGGCCCATTTAAATATTGTGATCCAAAGTCACCCAGCTAGTGAGGGAGCACAGTTTACACTATATTTCAGGTTTGTTAACTTCCAATTTAATATTCTTTTTACTATACTAGAGTTGATTTTGGTCTTCATTATTAGATGTTTAATAGATTACTTCCAGATTTTATTTTAGCTTTACTTAGAGTCAGTTTGCAATGGGATGGGTTCCTTATGTTCTGATATATAGTTAGTTCAGTAGTTAGAGTTAAGCATATATTTTTGTCCCAAGAAGGACTTCTTGGGCATAAAAGAGGGTGTTATTAGTAATTATGTTAAATTGACAGGTATAAATTTGGGAGGCTTTGGGCGAACTGTTTTAAGTGGCAACCAGTTAGGTGTCATAGTGAATAGAGATGAAGGCAGAGGCAGGATGTTCTTCAATTTCTTTTTTTTTTCTTAAGATTTTATTTATTTATTTGACAGAAAGAAACACAGCTAGAGAGGGAACACAAGCAGGGGGAGTGAGAGAAGGAGAAGCCCAATGCAGGGCTCAATCCCCAGGATTCAGGGATCATGACCTGAGCCTAAGACAGATGCTTAATGACTGAGCCACCCACGTGCCCCTCAATTGTTTATTTTTAATATGTTCAATGTATATGTCAATTTGACCACAAGGCATAATATAATAATAATAATAAAAGGTTTTTAAAGTTGTCTTCTGGAGAATCCTATAGTTTCTTTGAAAATGGCAGGGACAAGAGCTCTAAATTTCTGAGTAAGAGTAATGCATTCATTCTACTGATACTTATTGCTTATTTTGTATCAGGTATTTTTCTAGAAGCCAGACATATGATAGAAAACAGACGAAAACCTCTACATTCTTATAGACTATTTTTTAAAAAGTAAACTCTATGCCCAAATTGGGGCTTGAATTCATGACCCCGAGATCAAGAGTCAAATGCTTTACCAACTAAGCCAGCCAGGCATCCCCAAAATTTCTATGTTCTTGAGGTCTACTTTTTAATAATGAAACAAAAATGATCTTACTACCTTAAACAATTAGCAAGATTTGGGTATTGCATTACTTATTTCAGTAGTGGGGTTAGAGATATTACTGAGGTATCTACATTCTTAGGATCAATTCTTTGGTGACCTATGCCATTTACTTAGAGCAATGGATGCAGATATGATCAGGGATGCAAATGAAGTCAGGGGTCAGACAGTTTTTTTATTTGTGAAAGTATCTGAGCAATATGGGAGCTTCTCTTATCACCTTGAACTCTTTAGTCCTATAGTCTGATCCAATGAGCCGATTTGCTTCAACAAAGTAAACTCATTTGTCTAGCCCAAGGGAAATATTTTGCCAATTTTACAGTTGGATAATTCCTTTAAAAAATACATTAGTAGTTATTTCTGCATTAAGGTTTGCCATAAATTAAATCTGTGCAGATTTCCAGCTGAGCTAGAATTTTACCAAAATAATAGAGTCCTACTAATTACTGTTAAGTAAATCCTCATCCTCTCTGTAAATAACGTAGGTGGTAATTTACTCTTCTGTGGATGTATAAATTAAGTCACCAGGAGGTTAACTAATTTGCTCAAGGTCACAGTATGTGGTGGGGTTGAAACTGAATCTACAAACCTTTGTTCCTAATTTTTAAACTCATAATCTCTTTCGGAATATTTAGCTATATAGATATATTAACATATATTTAGAGGTAAAAACTTATATATGTAAATAATAGCCTAAATAGACAAATAGTAGCCTATTTCTAGAAATAGTTTATCTATATATTATAACACCAATATGAATGTAGTATTAACAGTGTTGGGGTTCATCCAACAAGATCTATTGAGTGACTATTTTATTCTAATGATCTTTAAGAATAGAAGATAGGGATGAGTTTTAGGTCAAAAAACATTTACATTCTGAAACCTAACCAGCTGTTTGTGTGACATAGTAGAATAAAAAAACTTAATTGAACTTTCCTTTTAAGTTGTATTCTCCTTCTAGGCCCACACTGGGCAAGAATGAACAGTGAGTAGCTTTTCCGGGCCACACAGAATGCCTGGCAGCTACTTTATGACACCGGATGAAGACCCAGAATTTCAGACTTAAGTTTATAGAACAAGTTCTTACTTTCTATATTTTGCAGGAAAATGCCACCCTTAACCCAGTTATGCAAGAGAAAGTCCAGTTGCATATTTACTATGACTGTAATTACCATCATCACTATTATCGTCTAAATGTAGTTAAGCACCCGTCTGTATCTCAATGTCTATGTCAGTGTTAATAAGAAATGAAAATGAAACAAGACAAAGGTCCTGAAATGCTTCTCTAATTCTTGCAAAAGAAAGATGAGAGGGCTTGTTCTAATTCTCTCTTACCCAAAATAATGAACAGAAATCAATTTCTTCCAGTTACTCACCCTAACACTTTTTCTTTAATAAAAAGACAAAAAAGTTTAAGAATGTCCATGGGTAAAAACTGCATATAAATCATGACTTCTAGAGAGAAAATTTAAAATGGCTTTTCTTAAAACCATAGCCCCTGAACAACAGTGTGCAAATACATCTCAGACCAGCAAAAAAGTGCCAAACATCAAGTTAAACAAAATCCACATAGGCACTCTTTTATTCCACATATAATTTTTTTTTAAAGATTTTTATTTATTTGACAGAGAGAAACACAGCCAGAGAGGGAACACAAGCAGAGGGGAGTGAGAGAGGAAGAAGCAGGCTTCCTGCTGAGCAGGGAGCCCGATGTGGGACTCGATCCCGGGTCTCCAGGATCATGACCTGAGCCGAAGGCAGTCGCTTAACCAACTGAGCCACCCAGGCGCCCCACATATAATTTATATAGATGAAAGAAAAAAGCACATTTAAGATTCAGATTGCTCAATATATTTCTCTAAACATAAATTAGTTCTATTTAGCTGCAAACTTATTAGTCTTTTAGGATGGTCTGGTCATGCAACTGATCCATTAACAGATTTCATTGATTTCTTTGAAAAATCTGCACAGGAAATGAATAGGATCAAATTGTAGAGATTATGCATGTCTAAAGTATATTTAATTTTGGAGGGTGTTAATTTGGAAAGATCAAGGAGATAAAGGGGAATAAATTATTATTATTTTTAAAGATTTTATTTATTATTTGACAGAGAGAAATACAGCGAGAGAGGGAACACAAGCAAGGGGGAGTGAGACAGGGAGAAGCAGGCTTTCCGCCGAGCAGGCAGCAGGATGCGGGGCTCAATCCCAGGTCTCCGGGATCATGACGTGAGCTGAAGGCAGTCACCCAACCAACTGAGCCACCCAGGCGCCCCAAAGGGGAATAAATTATTGCATGCAAAAGAAAACTTTAATCTAATTTTCTGGGTGAATTATTCTCCTGCTTGATCAATTTCTTTTTTAGAAGATTGACCAAAATGGATCACAAACATCAAATTTTAAGTAATATACAGTTTACTTTCCAACTCTCTGTTTCTTTCTCCTACACGTACACACACACACACACACACACACACACACACACACACACACACACACACAGCACAGCGCATCTCTAATTTGCAGGTCTTAATTGATGATTCCAGACTAGACAACATATTAAAAGGTTTAGAAAAGACCAATAGAACATATGTCTCTTATGTTATGAAGTACAAAATCTGTAAGCCAATAAAATGCTAAGAGATGAATGAGTCACATCAGTACATTGAAAGGATTCTGAAAACACAGACAAATTCATTTCAATCTATGTTGTTACTGTAGAGTTCTAATTTGTGATTTGTAATGAATGAAAATGCCAACCAGTTATAATCTCTCCTACTTATAAAAAAAGACAAAAACCTCTCTTGACCCTGTATCTCCCTTTTGAGATTACCTTATCTCTTTTATAGCACACTTTTTGAAAATGTCTCTGATTCTTTTTCCCTTTCATGCTTGAACTTGCTCCGGACTTTTGCTCTTACCATGCCATTCACAAAGTTATTGCCAGCATCACTACTGAGCCCCTTCCTGTCAAATCAAATGGTTGTCCTCAATTTACTTGCTGACTGGATACAGTTGATCTCTCTGTCCTTGAAGTGCCTCACTTTCTTCACTTTATAGGTAAACTACTCTCTTGGTTCTGATTGGTTGTTCCTTCAGGACTCTCTAACGACTTCTATCTCACTTAGAATAAAAACCAAGGTTCTTACAATGGCCCACAGGCACTCTGTGTTTGTCTCCCAGCCCCTTCTCCACCTTACAACTTTTGTCTTACCACTCTTTCTGTCACTTCCTTCCCTCCTGACATAACGGCTTTTCTCTGCTTCTGTGAGCAGGCCTGATAGACTCCTAGCTCAGAGCCTTTGCACTGGCTGTTCCTTCTTGTGGAATATCTACAAGCCTTGCTCTGTTACTTCCTTAGGTTTTTATTCATGTGATGTTTTGTCTGTATCCATATTGAGATATTGTATTTGTGAGTCCTCAGCCCCCTCTGTGCTCCTTGTCATGCATTACTTTTTTTTTCCTTAATGCTTACCATCATATGACATTACACATCTACTTTATTTAATCTGGCTGTTATTTCTCTCTCTCTCTCTCTCATGAGAATAGAAGTTCTATGGTCGAAACCATCATTTTGGGGGCGCCTGGGTGGCTCAGTTGTTAACCATCTGCCTTTGACTCAGGTCATGAATCCAGAGTTCTGAGATTAAGCCCCGCATTGGGCTCCCTGCTCAGCTGGAAGCCTGCTTCTCCCTCTCCCACTCTCCCTACTTCTGTTCCATCTCTAGCTGTGTTTTTCTCTGACAAATAAATAAATAAAACCTTAAAAAAAAATAAGAACCATCATTTTGTTCCATGCCATAGACTCAGCACTTAGAACATTTGGCACAAAACTGGCCTTCAATAAAAACTTATTGAAAAAAGAGTAAATGAAAGAATGATTGACTACATAAATACATAACAATAATATTGTTTTTCAAAAGTGCCTGGTGGCAATGATTATTACTAATTACTTTTGAAAAAAGCATCAAATATGGTAGGATTGCTTTATTAACCAACTGTCTTGATACTCTGGCCCATTTAGAATTTCCTTCTGCTGGGGTGCCTGGGTGCTATAGTTAGTTGGTTAAGCACTGGAGTCTTGGTTTCTGCTCAGGTCATGATCTCACGCTTAGCACAGAGTCTGCTTAAAGATTCTCTCTCCCTCCATTCTCTCTCTCTCTCATAAACAAACAAATATTTATTTATTTATTTATTTATTTATTTATTTATTTATTTATTTTAAAACAGAATTAAAAAAGCATGGTTTGGGGTGGGGGCGCCTCGGTGACTCAGACAGTTAAGCATCCAATTCTTGATTTTCACTCAGGTCATGATCTCAGGGTCTTGAGATTGAGCCCAGTGTCAGGATCTGTGCTGGTGTGGAGTCTGTTTGAGATTCTCTCTCTCCTGCTCCTGCCACCCCTCTGCATTCTCTCTGTTAAAAAAAAAAAAAACAGTGTCTTTGTGAACTGAATTATAATAATTCATTCTGTGTCTTAAGGTGCATAGTTTTCTCTTCATTGTTGATTTTTATCAACTAGTCACCCTAAGAAGGAAAACCAGCAGGACTGGAAAAGAAAAATGCTTACAAATTTTTCTCTATAAAATGTAGAAAATTTTTAAAAAAGAATTTATTATTTATTTACTTGACAGAGAGAAACACAGCAAGAGAGGGAACACAAACAAGGGGAATTGAGAGAGGGAGAAGCAGGTTTCCCGCCAAGCAGGGAGCCTCATGTGGGGCTCGATCCCAGGACTCCGGGATCATGACCTGAGCCGAAGGCAGACATTTAATGATTGAGCCACCCAGGTGCCCCTAAAACTTTGAGAAATTTGAATGAACTGACTGGTATCATTATTAATAGAGACTGAACATTCAACTTGGATACCCTGCCTGCAGTTTGAGCCTGGGTGGCTCAGTGGTTAAGCCTCTGTCTTCAGCTCAGGTCATGATCCCGGAGTTCCAGGATGGAGCCCCGCATCAGGCTTCCTGCTCGTCGGGAAGCCTGCTTCTCCCTCTCTCACTCCTGCTGCTTGTTTTCCCTCTCTGGCTGTGTTTCTCTCTGCCAAATAAATAAAAATCTAAAAAAAAAAAAAAAAAAAGATTATTTGAGAGAGAGAGTGAGAGAGCAGGGAGATTGGCAGAAGAGGAGAATCTCAACCAGACTCCAGACTCCCCTGAGCATGGAGCCCAACTAGGGGCTTGATCTCACAACCCTGAGATTATGACCTGAGCCAAAATCAAGAGTTGAATGCTGGGGCGCCTGGGTGGCTCAGTTGGTTAAGCCACTGCCTTTGGTTCAGGACATAATTCTGGAGTCCCAGGATCGAGTCCTGCATCAGGTTCTCAGCTCTGCGGAGTCTCTCCCTCTGACCTTCTCCCCTCTCATGCTCTCTCTCACGCATTCTCTCTCTCTCAAATAAATAAAATATTTTAAAAAAAAGAGTTGGATGCTCAGCTGACTCTGCCACCTAGGCACCCCATTAGTTGCTATTATTGTTATCAGTTTGGTTTTAGTTTTAAGGCGATATAACCTGTTATAGAAAGAGTATGTATTTGCATACCTCGTTTCATGATAAATGGGGACATGAAAGAATTTTCAGCACAGAAGGTTGCCCTTTTCCAAGCCAGATTTGGTGTGTGTGTGTGTGTGTGTGTGTGTGTGTATGTGTGTGTGTGTTCTTCTTTGTCAAGAGTGTCAAGAAATCCCTTCAGCCTCTCTTAAGAAGGGAACGGAAATCTAAATCACTGAATTAGCTTTTTTGTGAGGTGTGGGCAACAAGTTCTCTGGAAACACTAAGGTAACCACTCTGAGGACTGAAGAGGAGGTCTGGTGGTAAGGAGGTAGCATTGAAAATATTTTATTTGGAAGATGGTAAAGGAGCAACTTCCTGACTCCAGGTGGATGATCTGCAGGAGGAGGGACAGTGGACTGTGATTTTGATCTTCAAGGAGCAATATACTGTTTTTGAGAAACCAAGACCTTAAAGGGGTAGGAGGGGCACCTATTCTGAAAAGGTTGAGCTTTAAGATTTATGATCTAGGAGTCCAATTCCTGGCCTTAGGTGATTTTACCACAGAAGATGGCCAAAGCAACACGTTGTCCCTTGCTATAATGTAAATGAATAAGCATCACAGGATGGGATATTAGAAGGAAAAAAATTAGGGGTCTCTGGATAGTTCAGTCTGTTGAGCATCTGACTCTTGATTTCAGCTTAGGTCATGGTCTTGGGGTCCTGGGGTTGAGCCCCACATCAGTCTCCACACTCAGCACAGAATTTGCTTGTTCCTCCCCCTCTGCTCCTCCTCTGTCTCTCTCACTCAAATAAATAAAGAAAATATTTTTTTTAAAAAAGGAAAAAGTTGGGGCACCTGGGTGGCTCAGTTGGTTAAGCCACTGCCTTCGGCTCAGGTCATGATCCCGGAGACCCGGGATCGAGCCCCACATCGAGCCCCACATCAGGCTCCCTGCTCGGCGGGAGGCCTGCTTCTCCCTCTCTCACTCCCCCTGCTTGTGTTCCCTCTCTGGCTGTGTTTCTCTCTGTCAAATAAATAAAATCTTTTAAAAAAAAAAAGGAAAAAGTTTTTTTTATATTTTTTTATTTTTAAAAGATTTTATTTATTTGACAGAGAGAAACACAGTTAGAGAGGGAACACAACAAGGGGAGCGAGAGATGGAGAAGCAGGCCTCCAGCCGAGCAGGGAGCCCGATGCGGAACACGTCCAGAGACTCCAGAATCATGACCTGAGCTGAAGGCAGATGCTTAACGACTGAACTACCCAGGCGCCCAAAAAAGTTATTTCTGTAAATTGAAAGACTATTTCAAAGAGTAACTGAGGAGGATTAAAACCTCCTCATAAGTAAGTAAGGCAAAATCCATAGGATCTAAATGAATTCCTTTTAGCTGAATTTTTATACCATTTTAAAATATATTTTTCATGGTGATAAAAATATATATAACATAAATCTTAATATTTTGGCCATTTTTAAAAGTAATCTCTTCTTCCAGCATGGGTTCAAATTCATGACCATGAGATCAAAAGTCACATGCTCTACTGATTGCACCAGCCAAGAGTTCCATTTTTAAACCATTTTTACGTCTACAATGCAGTAGCATTAAGTATATGCACAATGTCATGCGACCATCATCATTATTCATTTCCAGAACTTTTTCATCATCTCTAACAAAACTCTGTACCATTTGAGCAATAATTTCCTATGCCCCTCTCCCCCCAGCCCCTGGTAAAGTCTATTCTACTTTTCTATCTCCTCAAAGTTGCCTATTCTTGGTATTTCATGTAAATGGAATTATATAGTATTTATCCTTTTTGTTTTTGGATCATCTCACTTTATGTAATATTTTCAAGTTTCATCATGTTATAGCATGCATCAGAATTTTATTCCTTTTTAAGGCTGAATAATATTCTATTGTATTTATCTATCACAATTTGTTTATTCATTCATCTGCTGGTAACAGGTGGGTTGTTTCCATATTTTGTCCCTGTGAATAATGCTGCTTCGAATATTGGAGGGCAAGTACTATGACACTATTTTATTTTCTTTGTTGCTGTATGAGCTACGACTTGTTTTCTTATTTTAGTGTTTGCTATAGGGCTTGTGGAGCTTACATTTCTTTAACTTATTATAGTTTAGATTAAAGTGGTATTATACTAAGTATAGTTTGAGAGTCTTAAAATAGTGTCCTTCCTTTTCTGTTAGCCTTTGTTATTAGTTTCATGTGTTTCAATTTTTTATGTGTTATAAACCCTATGACACGTTGTTACTATTGTTTGAGCAAGCAACTATCTTTTTTTAAAAAAAATATTTTATTTATTTATTGAGAGAGAGAGAGTGAGTGAGAGAGAGCATGAGAGGGAAGAAGGTCAGAGGGAGAAGCAGACTCCCCGCAGAGGTGGGAGCCTGATGCGGGACGTGATCCTGGGACTCCAGGATCATGACCTGAGCTGAAGGCAGTGGCTTAACCAACTGAGCCACCCAGGCGCCCCCAAGCAATCTTTTAAGAGGTATATATCATAAGAAAAATGTCATTTTTTCACTCATGTAAATATACTTTTGGCACTCTTCATTAATTTGTACAGATCTATATTTTCTTTCTTTCTTTCTCTCTCTTTCTTTCTTTTTTTTTTTTTTAAAGATTTTGTTTATTTATTTGGCAGAGAGAAACACAGCTAGAGAGGGAACACAAGCAGGGGGAATGAGAGAGGGGGAAGTAGGCTTTTTCTCGAGCAGGAAGCCTGATGTGGGGCTTGATCCTGGGACTCCAGGACCACGACCTGAGCCGAAGGCAGACACTTAACCACTGAGCCACCCAGGTAGCCAAGATTTGTATTTCTAGCTGGTGTCATTTTCCTTCTGCACGAAAGACTTTTTTTTAACATTTGTTGTAGGGTAGATTTGCTGATGATAAAGCCTTTCAGCTTTGTATGTCTGAAAAAAATCTTTATTTGGTCTTTGTTTATGGAATATATTCCCCCTGAATGTAAAATTCTAGACAGCTTTTTTTTTCAGTATTAAAAAAATTGCTTATATATTTAGATATTCTAGACTGTATTATCCCTGAGGGAAAATGTGGTGTCCTCTTTATTTTGCTTTTCTGGACATGATGTATCTTTTATCTCTCTTTTTAAGATTTTTCTCTTTATCAGTTGTTTTGAGTAATTTGATTATGATGTACTTTGGTACAGTTTTCTTCATGTTTCTTATCCTTGAATCTTGTTGAGCTTTTTGCATCTGTGGGGTTTTTTGTTTCGTCAAATTTGAAAATTTCAATCATTATTTCCCATCTTACTTTTTCATATACCCTTATTTCAGGAACTCCAGTAATATGTGTATTAGTCTTCCTGAAGTTGTCCTATAGCTCAATGATTCTATTTTTATTTTTAAAAAATCTTTAAAAAAATTTCTTTGTTACCTTTTGGATAGTTTTGTCATGTCTTCAAGTTCAATACTATGTTTTTTTCTGCAATGTCTAATCTACGCTTAATCTCACTCAGTGTGTGTTTTAAAAATCTCAGATAGCCTAGTTTTTATCTCTTTAAGTTTGATTTGATTCTCTTTTGTATCTTGCATATTTCTAACTTAACTTTTTCAACACCTAGAACACAGTAATAATAATAGTTTCATTGTCTTTGTCTGCTAATTCTAGCACCTGTGCCAGTTCTGAGTTGGTGTCAACGAGTTAATTTTCTACTTATTATAGATCGTGCTTTCCTACTGTTTTGCTTGCTTGCCTCTCTGGATAACTGGATGATGGACATTGTGAATGTTACTGTGTTGGTATTGTACATCACTGTATTCCTGTAAGTATTCTTGAGCTTCATTCTAGAATCTAGTTAAGTTACTTGAAAATGGTTTGATCCTTTTGGGTCTTGTTTTTAAGATTTGTTTGTGAGATCAGTATAGTGTTTAGGTATAATTATTCCCCACTACTGAGGAAAGGTTACCCAATGGGTAATGTACCCAAAACCTCACAGATTATGAGGTTTATCTAGTCTGGTTGGAAATATATGCTAGTCTTCCTTGTGTGATTGCTGAATACTTCTCTTTAATTCCCTAAGTGGCTCCTTCCTGGCCAGGAATAATTTCTTCCCATGCCCGCACTGATCAGTACCCTCCTAAATTCTCTAGTGTCCCCTCTGCAAATCTCTTTCTGTAGCTCTTTCCTCTCTGGCACACTGCCCTGTAAACCCTACCTGCCTTGATTCTCCTTGGACTATAAGTTCTGTCTTTTCAACTCAGGTCATTCACTGGGTTGTGCCTAGATACCTTCTCTTTGTGCCATGGCTTGGAAATTCTCTCAAAGTAGTAAGTCAGGGCAGTTGTAGGACTCACATCATTTGTTTCCCATTACTCAGGGATCACCACACTTCATTGCCTGATGCTTAATATTTTGAAAACTGTAGTTTAGTATATTATATATTTTACCTTTCTTTTCTTTTCTTTCTTTCTTTTTTTTTCTTTTTGTATGTTTTAGCCAGGAGGGTAAATTAGTTCCATCTTTGTTGGAAGCAGAAGTTCCAAATTAGTTCTAAATTTAAAAAAAAAAAAGTATGTCAGTAGAAGAAGAAAGAATAGTGTTAGTGGTGTTAGAATGATGGAAATGTTTGTTGCTAGAAAGCTCTTCATTATGGCTGTAGAATGCTATTTTTGCCTATGGTTACCAGCCTGATCAAATGAAAAAATATGGGCTTTGCATTTAGCGGTTGGAATTCCAGCTCTGTCACCAGCCACATGACTTTGAACAAGTTACTCAGTCTCCCTGAGCTCCAGTTTCTCTATCTATAAAAGAAGAATATGAGTCCCCAACTCATGGTGTAAGGATTGGATGAGATGACATATGCAATTTACCTGCTACAGTGTCTGGCACCAGGTAGCCTCTAAACAAATGTTTATTCCTTTTTTTATATTCATCACTCTTATTCCCCATTCTGCCTATTTCCCTATAAAATAATTGTTCATTTTTGTCTGTTGAGGTTTTAAATAGTCTGGGAGAAGAGCAAAAGTTTTCATTATAAATTTCTTCAGGATATAGGACATAGAGTTTGTTCCTTTCTTCCTTTATTTCTTCATACCTCAAACACCCACTATATAAAAGGCAGTGTGCTGAAAACTATGAAATGAAAATATGCATAACAGAGCCCTTGCTTTCCAAGAGCTCACAGACCAGCAAGTGCGGTGGGCAAGTAACCTACAATGTGTTAAGATGGCACAGCAGACACACCATGCCTGTCTCTTTGCAAAAGAGAAAGCTGGCGGCGTGCTGGCTGACAGATAAAAGCACCATGTCTGTATCCAATCTGTCTTCAGCTCCTTTTGTTGTTTACTTCTTCAATATCTGATTTATTTCAGGGCTCAGGCTCTGATCCAGCTGACCCTGTCACTGTAGAAACCGTTTGATTCTTCCTACTTAGTGTGTTCAAAAGTCACTTTGTGGGAGACTGTCGCCTTAATGAGCTGACAAAGTTGGGGCCAGAGTTCCCTGAGTCACAGCATCTCATCTGGGGGACTCATTGCCTGCAGACAAGAAGTGATTACCTGAGGCACTGACTTTAGGAAAAGATGAAAGGCATCTCTTTATAAGCTCCCTTGATCTTGACACTGAAGGCCTAGATGGCATTCTCATCAAGCTTTTACCAGCTCATCACCAACCAATCAATAGGAATTTGGCAGAGAGGAAGAATGAAGGACAAGATTCTTCTCCTTCAGGCAGGGAATTAAAACTAGCAAGTTAAAAAAAGGCACAGAACTGGGAGCGAGGATCCCTGACTTCTAGGCTAATCCTTTCATGTAAAATGGAATTAGACAACTACTTTGGAGTTTTGAAATCTAGACTCTAACTGTACAAGCAATTAATATGCTAGTATGACACATATCCATAAGAAAGCCCAATAAAGATTTATAATTTTTGTACCTTTTAAAAAAGATTTTATTTATTTATTTATTTGACGGAAAGAAAGACACAGTGAGAGAGGGAACAGAAACAGGGGGAATGGGAGAGGGAGATCATGCAAGTGAACCCAGGACCCTGAGATCATGACCTGAGCCAAAGGCAGACACTCTTAATGACTGAGACACCCAGGTGCCCCTCATTTTTGTACTTTAAGAAATGTTTTACTCTTCACAGTGCAGCATTAGGCTGGTCTCTATGAGACCAGCAAAATGCAATTTTCCTTCTGACTAAAGGAAATTAAGTAAATGAAGTGGGTTTTTTTTTTTTTTTTCTCTTTAATGGTACTTCAGTGGAAATAGAAGGGGCGGTGCTAACAAACCAGAGAAGAAGTTGCAGTGTTTGGTGAGACAGATTAACAATCTCTAGCCCCATCTGAATGTGGGTGACTCGGGCTGCCAGGGTATCTCTTGTGCTATCACATCCTGTCAGGAAATGCCCCACTGGCTGGAGACCCAGAGTTCAGTTAACACTTCTGGGCTGGATGCAAATGGCAATTTGACCCTGCACGTCTCTAAACCATGGTTTTGGAGATAAACTCCTTGGGGCAGGAACTGGTCCTTAATATATACCTATTGATTGGGCGCTGGGCATCCCGATGCTTCAGTTTTGAAGAGGCAGCTTAGAATAATACTTGGCCCATGGGCTTTGAAGCTGGGAGTCCCTCTCTGCCACTAATGAGGTGTATACGTTAATTAGCCTCCCAGAGTTTGTTTTCTCATCTATGAAATGGGAATCACAGTTATCTCATTGGGTCAATATAAGGACTACACGAGGTAACACAAATTAATACCTGACACAGGCTGAGGAGCGACTCATTAGTGTATAGGTGAAGCTAGTGCAGAGCAATGACGGTAATAATCAATAACCTGAGAGGATAGGACGAACAAGAATTGTTTTCATTTCATAGGTGAGCAAACTGAGGTTCAATGGGCTCCAGTACTTTGTCTCAGGCCACATAGCTAGGAAGAGGGGGCCCACTCATGTCAGTGATTCTAGACCCTACATCCGTCCAGAACTGTCTCCACAATGGGCTGCTTAAGGTGGAGAGAGGTAATGACTCACCAGTGGGCCACACTTGAGTCTGGAATATGGGGATAACCTCACTGCTGCTGTCCTCCCTGTTGTTCTGGGCCAAATGTGTGCTATATTGCAACAAGAGACTCCCTACAGATATTCTTTGATAGTAAAACATGGCATTGATATTCCTGTGAATTATCATTGGCATCCGCGCCTCAGGCACGTTCAAGAACTTTCATTTTTACACTGCATTCAGTTTCCAAACAGGAGAAACCTCTTGCAGAGACCCCTGACGGTAGCCATTATCTGATTTTATTTTATTTTATTTATTTTTATTTTCAAAGATTTTAGTCATTTATTTGACAGAGAGAAACACAGTGAGAGAGGGAACACAAGCAGGGGGAGTGAGAGAGGGAGAAGCAGGCTTTCCACCAAGCAGGGAGCCCGATGCGGGGCTCAATCCTGGGACTCTGGGATCGTGACCTGAGCCGAAGGCAGACACTTAACCAACTGAGCCACCTAGGCGCCCCCATTATCTGCTTTTAGATAAGAGCTTAGAAAAGTGACAGATGCTGACCTTTTAATCCTCATTGCATATAGCCATAAAGCTATTCTTTATGACTTAAAAAAATAGTCAGCTTCCATTGAACCAAACATGTTAGATGATTTACATACTTATCTAACTTTCATTACAAAATCCCTGAGAGATACTTTATTATCTATTTTATGATTTTTCCCAAGGTTATATACTGTTAAGGAACAAAAATTCAACTAAGTAAATTTAGAAATCTAATTGGTTTTATCCATGATTCATGAGTCACAGAGCATCCCATCTAACAAATAGAAGGGTACTCCAGAGGAGGTGTACAAAATAAAAGGCTTTTATAGGCAGAAGGAGGAGGGGCAAGGAGGGTACTAGCAAAGGAAATAAAGGGACTAGTTCAGTCAAGGTCACCTTCCCTTATGGGGAAGGGCAGGGTCTTGCAGATTACCTTGCCAGTGTTGATCAGGAGGCCAGACTGAATGGTTTAAAATTCCATACGTGGTCAAGGAGGAACCCACAGTTTGATTAGGGAGTAAAGCTTGGTGAAGTTTAACAAAAGTGACTCCATTTTGGGCCTGTTGTTCCTTGATTTACTTATTATTTACATTTGAGTTAGTTAATATACAGTGCAGCACTGGTTTCGGGAGCAGAATCCGTGGCTTCATCTCCCACATAGAACACCCAGTGCACATCAAGTGTGCTCCTTAATACCTATCGCTATTTAGCCCATCCCTCCATCCACCGTTCTCCAGCAACCCTCAGTTTGTTCTCTATATGTAAGAGACTCTTAGGGTTTGTCTCGCTCTCTGTTTTTATCTTATTTTTTCTTGTTCCTTTTTTCTTTTTTTAAGAGGGAGGCAGGGGAGGGGCAGTGGGAGAGGGAGAGACAGAATCTTGCACTGCGGAGTTAGACATGGGGCTCAGTCTAACAACCCTGAGATCATGACTTGAGTGAAAATCAAGAGTTGGATGCTTAACCCATAGCCACGCAGGTACCTTTCCTTTTTCCTTTTTAAGAACACTTTGCAAAGAAGATAGGATTTGAATTTATGACCTCTTCAAATAAGCTTCTTCAAGTGTGTGACAACACTACTTTGCTCCTAACAAACCAACAAACAGATATTTCATTTCATTCACCAAAACTCAACTCAAAAAATACTTAATGAGCTGTTACTCTATGTCTAGCCCCATTTTCAGCATCTTAAAATCTTGTTATGAAATCTCAATATTTTTTTGTGTTTTCAGCTGTGCTGTTTTATGAAGGGAAAGTCATAATTTACATTATTTAAAGCTACTGCCTGGCATATCTATTACACTTTATAATTATTTTGTGGAGGTGGGAGATGTAAAGATAAAAAAATTTCATACCAAAGAAAGACCTCCATGTATAAGATCATTAGCTCTGTATAAATGGTGTGAAACAGAACATGCAATGACATGTATCTTATTAGGATAAAACATTTAATGTGTAATACCAAGTTCTGTGCCAAAACCAGGTAGTGTAACTTTCGGACATTCTTATATCACTGTGAAATAATTTAGGGATAGCGCAGGAGTGGCTCAGTTACGGCCTGGAGGCCAGATTAGGCCTACAAAATTATTTCATTCATACTTGGCTCCCACTGGCAACAAGCAACAACATTCAGCTGTGGGTGGGGGCTGACTCAGCTGGTGCTCAGAGCCTGGGCAGTACTGACTAGCTACTATACAGAGATGGGAGAGCCAGTGTGAATCTGGCCTCCCTAGCCCCTGCTGGCTAGTATCCCCCAGATCCTGGCCTGGTGAACTCGCTCATGGACACAGGCATGTGAGAATGGCAGGAGTAATAGGAGCCAGGGGAGGGTGGTAGCAGGGCTGCCATAGTGGATTCCCTCCTGTTTGTGCAGGACTCCTGGTCCCTCCCAAATGACCCTTCAGTGGGTGTTGGAGAGCCCTGGATTCACATGCATTTGGCACCAGCTTCTGCTTGCCCGATGCTACCTACCTCAGCAATCTGTCATTGGTCACTCACCAAGAACCGCTGTGTCCTCCGCCGTGGAGTCAGGAGTCCCCAGAGGCCACAGCTGCATCTTGCTCTGAGGCATGGTGGGAAAGAACGTCATTCTTCTGTTTGAGTTATGTTTTGTTTTTGTTTGTGGAATCTTCTCCCCCTGGACCTCAGAACTTGAAACCTTGGGGACCGAGCCCTGAGACAAAACAGAGCACAGACGTGAGGCTGGACTCAGCAACGCTGTTCTTCTCTGATGGCCAAGCCTTGTGCTTTATTCCTCTTCTGTTAGCCTGAGCTTTTTCCTAAGCCGCTGGGAGTCCCTCATATCAACGGGAGCCTGGAGTGCCAAGCTGCCAGCTTGCCAGACATGTCCCATGTCCTTGCTGATTGAACGCCAGGAGTGGGCACAATCTAGGGCTGCAGGGAGACCCTAAGGCACACATGTCCTATGACCAAGAAAACCCCAGGGACTGAGTGCCTTGCAAACAACAGACATTTATTTCTCTTAGTTCTGGTGACTGGAAGTCAAGAGTAAGACACGAGCATTTTTGGTGCCTGGTGAGAGCCTGGTTCCCGGTTCCTAGACGGTTGTGGTCTCCCTGCCCTCACATGGTGTAAGCCGGGAGAGAATTCTCTGGTGAGAGCCTGGTTCCCGGTTCCTGGATGGCTGTGGTCTCCCTGCCCTCACATGGTAGAAACGGGGAGAGAATTCGCTGGGGTCTCTTTTATGAAGGCACTGATTTTGTTGTGAGTGCTTTGTGGTTTCAAAAAGAGCCGGACAAGCTTTTAGTAGTGTTTATCTTCACTGAGAGGTGATAACTTTGACACTGAAATATGGTTAAGTAGCCTGTCTTCTCCACTCTGATCCCTGGTTTAATCACCTACTGAAGGCCCCACCTTCTAATTCCATCACCCTGGGGATGAAGATTGTAACATACGCATTTTGAGGAGACAAAATTCAATCTGTGCAGAAAGTTGCTAATGAATTATCAAATCCACCTATTATTGTCCTTGACTTGACACAATGCAAAAAATTAGAATTCTAAGATTTTCCCTAAGTTCAGAAAAGTTATTTTAGAGAAATTTCAGGACTGTAAATAAAACATAATATGAGGTCCAGAAATTCAAAAGAAGAGGAAAAAAAGGCCTGCTGGGTAATATAGAAAGAGTGTGGATAGGATGGAAAATATTAAAATATTAAAATTAAAATATTATACTTTGGGGGCTCCTGACTGGCTTAGTTGGTAGAGCATGCAACTTGATCCCAGGGTTGTGAATTCAAGCCCCATGTTGGGCGTAGAGCTAACATTAAAGAAAAATTAAAAGGATTATATTTGCAACACATTTTAGGCTTAGAAGAGGAATTACATTTTTGCAAAAGAGTCACAACATGATGCACTTGTAATTGATAAGTAAAATGTAATTTTGCATTTAGTCTTAAAAAAATCAATATGGACAATAAAAAGCTTCCACATAGTAAAATATACAAGGAAACCAATTGTGATACAGAATGGAGAAGACCATGTACCTAATTGTATCAGTCTTTTTTAACTTTCATTTTCAAGGTTATCACCCTTCAGCAAAGATAAACACTACTAAAAGCTTGTCAGCTCTTTTTGAGACAGGAAAAAGGATTTGTTCCTGTGCCTGTCTCAAGGAGATAGATGTGGACATCGGTGTCCTTCTACAAAGCAGTCGATGAGTCTAAACAAGATGAAGTGGCAGCATGTTGATGGAGTCTATTCAGAGGTGGCAGGCAGTCTTGCAGACAGCAGTGTTTTCTTCATTATTCTGCAAACAAGACTTCAGAGAGCTTTTACAGTAGGAAAAGAAAAAGAAAGTGCCAGGCCAAGGTTAGACGTTAGGAGGCATTGTGCCTTGAAGAGGGCCAGCTGACAGATTAGGACAGAGTTTCCTTTCACCTGAAGGGTAAGAAATACTTTCTTTAAAAAAGAAGAAAAAGAAAACAAAAAGGAATATCTTAAACATTAATTTAGATCATTCGGAGAATGAAATGTGCTTTAGACTGAATCAGAGTTCTTTTGAGACATCTATTACAATTACCCTGGCAAAGAGTAAACTGGCTAGTTCTTTGAACATTAGAGATGGTTAGAGTTATGAATGTTTAAAAAAATATTATCTGGTCCAATTTTCTCTTTTAAGAGTGTAGGAAGGTGAGACCCAAAGAGAGTTAATTAACTGACTCCAAGTGACATGGTAGAGCCAACGCCAACATTTCTAAGCTATACTCCATGTACACTATGGCATACAAAACTATAGGATCCGTGTGTGTGTGTGCATGTGTGCGTGTGTCTCGTGTGTGTGTGTGTGTGTGTGTGTGTGTGTGTGTGTGTCATGTACATGGGGGGGGTGCTGGGATTGAGAGGGAAACAAGTCTTCAACCACCATGTAGTACCTGCCATTTTATTCTTCTTTTGAAGTTCCCCTTCCTGTGTAATACTTAGGTGGGGCATCCTCTCCTGAAAAACACACAGCCACACTTTCCTTCTTAGGTCCTAAGTGGGTCATCTTAAAGTGCCAATGCTGTTCTGTGAAAAAGGGTGCATCTCTACTCTTGTTTTCTCTCTTTTTTAAAAAGAGATTCTATTTATTTATTTATTTATTTATCTATTTATTTATTTATTTAGAGAAGGAGAGACTGCAATTGGGGGAGGGGCAGGGAGAGACTCCCCAGGAGACTCCATGCTGAGCACAGAGCCTGACATAGGGCTTGATCCCATAACACCGAGATCACTACCCAAGCCGAAATCAAGAGTTGAATGCTTGATCAACTGAGCCACCCAAGCACTCTTCTTTTCTATTTTTGTCTTAAACTGTGTTTGAATGCCTAATGGACATTATTATTATTATTATTATTTTTAAAAGTAAACTCTACACACAACATTATTTACTTATTTCTAAGTTATTCATTTTTAAGTTATTTATTTTTTTAAAGTAATCTCTATACCTGGGGCACCTGGGTGGCTCAGTCAGTTAAGCAATTGCCTTCAGATCAGGTCATGATCACAGAGTCCCGGGATAGAGCCTCACACTGGTCTCTCTGCTCAGTGAGGAGTCTGCTTCTCCTTCTTCCTCTGCTCCCCCTGCTGGTGCTTGCTTTCTCCCTAAAATGAATAAATAAAATGTTAAAAAAAAAAAAGTAATCTCTATACCCAACATGGGGCTGAACTCACAACCCTGAGATTAAGAGCCACACGCTCCACTGACTGAGCCAGCCAGGCACTTCTGTTTTTCTAATGTAAGGTTTTTGCCATTAACTGACATGGAACTCTGGCTTCGATGCATTGGACATTTGGCAGGAAATTGAGTGACAGGTGGAATTGGCTGTTTCTTTTTGCTGGAGTTTTTTTTTTTTTTTTTTTTTTTTTAAGATTTTACTTTTAAGTAATGGCTACACCCAAGTGGGGCTCATACCTACAACCCTGAGATCAAGAGTCACAAGCTCTATTGACTAAGCCAGCCAGGAGCCCCTTGAAGGGCTTTTATTAATTTCAATGGGTGCAAAAGGAAACCAAGGACTACAGCTGTATATCTTTCTTTCTTGAAGAAACTTGAGCACCTAAGAGGGTCAAGATTTTGGCTGAGAAATCTGCTTTGGTCCACCAGCAATTAACACAGGAGCAGGTTAGGAAAAAACTCATGCTATTCTCTTCACTTCTTGGTTCACCATTTACTTGCCATGTGAGCCCTGGGCAATTTACTTAATTCCCCACAAACTTGGTTTGTGACATGAGGATAAGAAGAGTACCTTACTCAAAGATCTGTTTTGTACAAAAAGGGACAATGCGTTAAGTCACCTAGCACCATGCTGAGTCAATAAATATCAGCATTCTTCCCCTCCCACCCCCACCCTCACCTCCTACCCCTTGGCTCTGGGTTGGTGCAGAGGTGGTGCCAGAAGCTAAAACAGCTGGGGTGCAGTTGGCATTGCCAGTGTAGATGCTTGTGAGCATCAGCGTGTGGGTGGCTGTGACGCCCCTCCCTTCCCTTGTGTGCCTTCCCCTGCAGGAAATAACCTACTCTCAATTGTGTCTGCAAGACTGAAAGGAGTTGGGATGATTAGAAGTTGTAAAGGTTTCTTGAAGTCAAAAAAATGTTTCAAAAAGTCCACGGCAGTTATGTGGTAGAGATTCAAGGAGATGAATGACACGAATCATTTGGGAGCTGATTAAAGAAAAATTCATTTTTCCCTACCTGGATTTGGACTTGCACCGCTATGATTTAGGGTTAGGGAATCATGATGCCACCAATGACCAGGTCACCAAGGATGCTGCAGAAGATATAAAGAAGTGCAGTGCTGGTGTCAAGTGTGCTACCATCACCCCCAGTGAGAAGAGGGTTGAGGAGTTCAAGTGGAAACAAATGTGGAAATCACCAAATGGCACCATCTGAAATATTCTGGGTAGTACTGTCTTCAGGAAGCCTATTAATCTGCAAAAATATTCCCTGCCTTATAAGCGGATGGTAAAATCCATCATAAGTCACCATGCTTAATGGGGATCAAGTAAGCTGTGTTGGCATAGTTTGATTTTCCATACTATTTTTCATGACCTTTGGCTTCTCAGAAGTTCTGATTTATATGTTTTATTCTTTTGCATCTAGTCCCTTTAGTGAGGTGCAAAATAAAGAAATGTGTATATTTGAGTATATTTAGGTAAAAATAAATGTAAATAACAAATAAAAAACAAATATCAACATTAATATTCCCTACCATTGTTTTAGCAGGAAGCAATAGTTAAGGGAAAAGGAGTAGCAAGGATAGAAAAATTATTTATTTCCTTGTATTTTTGATGGTTGGCATAGAGGCATAGGAGTGTTTAGACTACTGATCATCTCCATTATTTTGAAAATTTTAGAGGGCAGTCAGGACACAAGCAGTAAAGAAATCAGAACTGGCTTGGGGAAAGGGGACTCATGGCTACATATAAATCCAAATTTCCCCAGACTTTACCAGTTTGTCATGGAAAATAAGGTGAAATTGACATTAATGCTCAGGTTTTGCTAGCTTACTATGCCCACTGATGGATCCAGCACTTTGATCCCTTGAAAAATCCCTTTCCCCTATGGTTTTTAGAAGTCTTCAGAGATATGTTGCATGGCTCACAAACAAATCTGCTTTTTGGGGGAGCTGCCAGGCATTGCTGTGACTGTTGGAGGCTTTTTTACTTCTGTAGGGCATTGTGGCATCAAGGTGTCTACTGCAGATCCCCCTGAAGGCCTCTGCCTTTAGGGACCATAGAAATAGCTCAGGTTGAGGGACTGTGCTGAGCAGTAGAGGAAATCAGGTTCTCTCCATTTCACCCATCTTTGTTTCCTGGTTACCCTTGATGAGAACTATTTTTCATAGACCTTATTAACCCTATGCAAAGAAAGTTATTTAAAAAGATGTTCAGAGGTCTTGGAAATAGCTCAGCAAATTCCTCTCCCTTCATACACACACACACACACACACACACACACACACACACACACACACATTCAGGCATCCTTGATGTTTTTCATTTGCTTAGAGCTATAGGTCTTAAAAGACAACACAGGGCACAAGCACATGGATTCAAGAAACCGGCTCATTTTTTATGATTCTTGGATGACATGATTCTGTTTAAGCTGTAGCACCAATATACTGATATTCTGCCTTGGAAATAATTAAATTTGCTGGCAGTAAAATAAATTTGGGTATGCGCTATTTCATTATCCACAAAAATTCTTACTCTAGCTCAGATTTTCCCAATGTGTTAGTTTAGTTATTTAGGAAGGCATCTCAGAGTATAAATCGTTTTCATATTCTGTTTCATTATCAGCTCATTTTTCAGATGTCTGTGTGAGGCATAACAGTTAAGGTATGAGATATGTTGATAGTGTTAAAAAAATCCATTCCAAAATGAATAAACTGTGAGAGGGAGTGCAACAGCTTTTATCTGATTGATATGGATATACAGAATGATGAACTTTACTATTATACCATTTCTCTGGAAGAACCTAAACCGTTAGCTCAAGGGGGTAAAAACAAATAACCAAACAGTATCTTCTCGAAGAATATGACATCTGTGAGCGTGATATCAACCTTAAAATGGTCAGATTGGGCCCTGAACCAATAGTGATGCCACCTTTCTTTCCTTTTATGAATGCTATATAGATATACTTGTCTAAAGCCTACTTCTATATTTAACCTTTATAGTCTATTGGGGTGATGACTTCTTTTTATACTCCTCTTTTGTTTGTATTGGTTCTAAAACAAAAGTCTTAGAATACTTTAGCTAAAAATAATTTTAAAATGCAATATTTCAGGGACACCTGGGTGGCTCAGTTGGTAAACATCTGCCTTTGGCTCAGGTCATGATCCCAGGATTCTGGGATTGAGTACCACATGGGGCTCCTTGCTCAGCGGGGAGCCTGCTTCTCCCATTGCCTGCTGCTCCCTCTGCTTGTCCTCTCTCTCTCTCTCTGACAAATAAATACATAAAATCTTTTCTTTTTTTTTTTTTTTAAAGATTTTATGTATTTACTTGATAGAGAGGTACAGAGAGAGCACAAGTAGACAGAGTAGCAAGCAGAGGGATAGGGAGAAGCAGGCTCTCTGCTGAGCTGGGAGCTGGATGTGGGGCTCAATACCAGGACCCCGGGATCATTTTTTTTTTAAGATTTTATTTATTTATTCAACCGAGAGAAACACAGTGAGAGAGGGAACACAAGCAGGGGGAGTGAGAGAGGGAGAAGCAGGCCTCCTGCCGAGCAGGGAACCCGATATGGGGCTTGATCCGGGGACTCTGGGATCATGACCTGAGCCAAAGGCAGTTGCTTAACTAAATGAGCCACCCAGGCACCCCATGGGATCATTTTTTTTTTTTTTAAGGGTTTATTTATTTGACAGGGAGAAACACAGCCAGAGAGGGAACACAAGCAGGAGGAGAGAGAGAGGGAGAAGCAGGCTTCCCGCCGAGCAGGGAGCCCGATGCGGGACTCGATCCTAGGTCTCCCGGATCATGACCTGAGCCGAAGGCAGTCGCTTAACCAACTGAGCCACCCAGGCGTCCCCATTTTTTTTTTTTTAAAGATTTTATTTGACAGAGCGAAACACAGCTAGAGAGGAACACAGCAGGGAGAGTAAGAGAGAGAAACAGGCTTCCTGCCGAGCAGGGAGCCCGATGTGGGGCTCGATTCCTGGACTCGGGGATCATGACCTGAGCCGAAGGCAGCCACTTAACCAATTGAGCCACCCAGGTGCCCCTAAATAAATAAATAGAATCTTTAAAAAATGTAATATCCTCACTGTCCAGAAGAGGAAACTGAAGTCTAGTAGTCTCAAGCTATAAGATGCATAGAGGATATGAAATTAATATACAAAAATCAACTGTGTTTCTATTTACCAGCAACAATAAAAAATGAATAAAAAACAATTCTACTTTGTACACCTGAAACTAATATTACATTGTATGTTAACTAATTGGAATTTGAATAAAAGTTAAAAAAAACCCCACAATTCTACTCACAATACCATCAAAAAGAATAAAATACTTACTGTAAATTTAACAAAAGAAGTATAAGATTTGTATACTGAGAAGTACACAACATAGCTGATAGAAATTAAAGAAGATTTAAGTAATGGAGGGTAATATTATGTTCAAGGATTGGAAGCCTCCCAACTGTTAAGGGGACAGTTTTTCTCAAACTGATCTATAGATACAACACAATTCCTATTAAATTCCAAACCTTTTTTTTTTTTGGATAAAACATATGCAAATGCAAAGGATATAGAACAACTAAAATGGGGGCACCTGGGTGGCTCAGAGGGTGAAGCCTCTGCCTTCGGCTCAGGTCATGATCTCAGGGTCCTGGGATCGAGTCCCACATCGGGCTCTCTGCTCGGCAGGGAGCCTGCTTCCCCCTCTCTCTCTGCATACCTTTCTGCGTATTTGTGATCTCTCTCTCTGTGTCAAATAAATAAAAATCTTTTTAAAAAATATTTCATTTATTTATCTGACACAGAGAGAGAGATCACAAATAGGCAGAGAGGCAGGTAGAGAGAGAGGAGGAAGCAGCAGACTCCCTGCCGAGCAGAGAGCCGGACACGGGCCTCAATCCAGGAACCCTGAGATCATGACCTGAGCCGAAGGCAGAGGCTTTAACCCACTGAGCCACCCAGGCACCCCATAAATAAAATCTTTAAAAAAAAAAAAAAGAACAGCTAAAATGTATTTGAAAAAGAACAAGTCTGGAAAATTTAGACTAGCCAACTTAAAAACGAACTGGAGTGGCACCTGGGTGGCTTAGACAGTTAAGCGTCCAACACTTGAATTCTGCTCAGGTCAGGTTCTCAGAGTTGGGGGATCAAGCCCCCCATCTGGCTTTGTGCTCAGCTGGTAGTCTGCTTGAAATTCTCTCCCTCAGCTCTCCCCACCAATTTGTGCTCTCTCTTTCTCTTTCTAAAAATTAATAAATAAATCTTAAGAAAAAAACGAAGTGGAAAGGTAAAGCAATGAACACATAGGATAAACATCAACAATGAAACAGAATGTAGTCCAAAAATAAACCCATACATTTATGATCAACTGATTTTCTTTTTTTTTTTTTTTTTTTTTTTTTTTTTTAAAGATTTTATTTATTTATTTGACAGAGAGAAACACAGCCAGAGAGGGAACACAAGCAGGGGGAGTGAGAAAGGGAGAAGCAGGTTTCCCGCCGAGCAGGGAGCCCGATGTGGGGCTCGATCCCGGGTCTCCGGGATCATGACCTGAGCCGAAGGCAGTCGCTTAACCA
>PITA01005089.1:0-10089 GCA_004023965.1 Spilogale gracilis | reverse complement strand
GATTTTCAACAAAGATGTCACAGTAATTCAATGGAGAAAGCATACTCTTTTTTTTTCTTTCTTTCTTTTTTTGAGAAAGCATAATCTTATATTTATTTATTTATTTAAGTAGGCTCCCTGGGTATGGAGCCCAACACAACTGTGAGATCAAGACTTGAGCTGAGGTCAAGACACTTAACTGACTGAGCTATCCAGGAGCCCTGAGAAAGCATGAAGTTTTAAACAAATAATGCTAGAACTGGATATTTACATGAAACAAAATGAGCTTAGACTTTCTCTTCTCACCATTAACAAAAATAGTTACCCCCCACAGGATATAGACTTAAATGTGAAGATTGAAACTATGAAAAAGCATAGGAAGAAATCTTTTTAACTTTGGATCAGCCAAAGATTTTTTATATATGATACTAAAAGTAGTATCTATTATTAAAGAAAAAAGAAAGATAAATTGGATCTCAGCAAAATCAAGGTCTTTTACCTTTCAAAAGATTCCATTACAAAAATGAAAAGATAAGCCACAGACTGAGAGAAAATATTTGCAAATAACATACATGATAAAAAAAAAACTTAGAGCTAGAATACATATCAAAGTCCTATATTACAAGAATAAAGAAACAAATGACTCAATTGAAAAATGGGTTTGAGTAGACACCTCACTAAAGAAGGTATACAAATGGCAAATAAAGTCATCGACAGGGCGCCTGGGTGGCTCAGTGGGTTAAAGCCTCTGCCTTCGGCTCAGGTCATGATCTCGGGGTCCTAGGATCGAGGCCCGCATCGGGCTCTCTGCTCAGCAGGGAGCCTGCTTCCTCTTCTCTCTGCCTGCCTTTCTGCCTACTTGTGATCTTTCTGTCAAATAAATAAATAAAATATTAAAAAAAGAAGTCATTGACAAACGTAAATTTGAACAGAGCGAGATAGCATTGTGTACCAACTAGAATAATGATAATAAAAAGACATAATGCCAGTGTTGTCAAGGATGTAGAGGAACTTGAACTTCCATAATGATGCTGGTAAGACTATAAAATGCTATAGCTAGTTTGGAAAGCAATGTGGCAATTTCTTAATAAGTTAAAGATATACTTTCCAGGGCACCTGGGTGGCTCAGTGGTTGAGCATCTGCCTTCAGCTCAGGTCATGGTCCCGGAATCCCGGGATCAAGCCCTGCATTGGGCTGCCTGCTCAGTGGGAAGCCTGCTTCTCCCTCTCTCACTCCCAGTGTTCCCTCTCTGGCTGTGCTTCTCTCTGTCAAATAAATAAAATCTTTAAAAAAATACATACATACATATATATTCTTATATATATGTATTCTTATATATATGTGTTCCTATATATATATATTCTTTCCTAGAAGCTACCCAAGAGAAATGACAACATATGCACAGTCTTGTCGTAGATGTGTAGAGCTATATTATTTGTAATACTGAAACAAAACATGGAAAAATCTCTAAATGTCCATGAGCTAGTAAAGATCTAAACAAAATGTTATATAGCTCTTTTGCTGAGTACCTCTGAACAGGAGCAATAAAAAAGAATGAATCACTGATAGATGAAACAGCAGGGATGAACCTCAAAAACATTATGAAAGTGCATGAAGCCAGATGCAAGAACTGTGTAAGATTCCATATATATGAAATTTCTAGAAAAGACAAAATCAGAGTTTAAAAAAGCAGGTCAGTAGTTGTGTAGGGATTGAGATTAGAGTCAGGATAGACTGCAAATAGGCACAGGGAAACATTTTGGGATGACAGAAATTTTGTAAGACTGGACTGCAGGGATGGCTGCACAACCATGCACATTTATTAGAATTCATTGAACTATAAACATAAAATTGATGATATAATATGGTATATACATTATATCATAATAAAACAGGTGAAAGTATATTTGAGAAGGGGATTTACTGAGCATTGGCCGATTTTTTTTACTTCCTAGTATTCATTTCATTATACTTTAGTGCCAACATTTTAATTCTTTCCCTATGGTGTATGATCTGTGGAACTATTAAGTTACTCTCTGTTCCCCAAGCTGAGGGGTAAGCAATTAGTATTCTCTTTTGTAAGACAGAAAATTCTACTTCAAACTCTCTTAAGAAAAAACAAAGTAGTTGGCAGTATTTAAAACCTACATATAATTAGATTCAGCTTTGGTGGTGGTGTTGGTTGGGAGGGGGAATGGGGCACAAGGAAAGTCTCCCTGGAAAGTTCACTAGAACCTGATCCACTTTGGGGTGCCTGGGTGGCTCAGTTGGTTAAGCGACTGCCTTTGGCTCAGGTCATGATCCTGGAGACCGAGATCGAGCCCCACATGGAGCCCCGCATAGGGCTCCCTGCTTGGCGGGAAGCCTGCTTCTCCCTCTCTCACCACCCCCCACCCCGCTTGTGTTCCCTCTCTCACTGTGTTTCTCTCTGTCAAATAAATAAATAAAATCTTTTAAAAAAAAGAAGAAGAAAAGAAAAGAAAAAAAAAGAAACTGACCTACTTTGAGTTTTCTTTCTTTGGGGACATGTTGAGTTCCTAGTGAGTTTTACATGCTATAGTGAGGTACTGTTGGATGGGGACATTTGGATTTGTAATGTAAAGAAGCAGATACAAGGTTACTGGGAAGCTAAAGAGCTGGACTAGGGTGGACAGCCTTTGATTTTGGCTGTTTCACATCCATTCCATCTTCTGGTACTGGTGAATTGCTTAGGAATTGTCTCTGTTTTGGAAAAGGGGAATGAGGTGATCGTATGATTCTAATTAAACTAATTAGATGTTTTGTTCAATAAATGGGAAACTTGAGTAGACTACAGAGAAGACTGTAATTGGTTTGAACAAATTCATTCAAGAGAGGGTGCCCGGCTGACTCCTGGAGCTCCTTTGGATCTGAGTGTTCAGCATCCCCATCAATTATATAAGCTACTGCAAGTATTTCTAATAAATTCTGTTTTTGCATAAGTCAGATTTAGTGAAGTAGCAGCAAGCATTGTTAAAATAAAAGAGCGATTCTCTTGATGGAAATATAAACAGGGGCGCCTGAGTGGCTCAGTTGGTTAAGCCTCTGCCTTCGGCTCAGGTCATGATCCTGGAGTCCCGGGATCGAGCCCCGCATTGGGCTCCCTGCTCAATGGGAAGCCTGCTTCTCCCTCTCTCACTCCCCCTGCTTGTGTTCCCTCTCTAGCTGTGTTTCTCTCTGTCAAATAAATAAATAAAATATTTTAAAAAAAGAAATATAAACAAAAATAGTTAGTTGGTGAAAAGATATGTTGGAAATTCTGCTTTTGTTTTCGGTTATCTACCACATTTGTGTTTGTCCCTCATGAACATGTGCAAGAATATGTATCTCTGTGCGGATGCACAATTATCATAGGTCAGAAGCAGAACTTTGAAGATAGAAAGGGGGCACAGTGAGGGGTGGCTGGGTGGTTCAGTTGGTTAAGTGACTCCTGGTTTTGGTTTAGGCTCTGGTCTTGGAGATGTGAGATGGAACTCTGTGCTCAATGGAGTCCGCATGGGATTCTTCCTCTCCCTCCCCCTCTACCTTTCCCTCTGCTCCTCTGCTCATGCACCTCTCTCTCTCTTTCTAAAATAAATAAATAAAATCTTTAAAAAAAGAAAAGGGGGGTCACAGCGAGAATATGAGCAGGTAGTGCAAACCCTTTCAATACTCTGTTTTTTAAAGACTTTATTTATTTGACAGAGAGAGAGAGAGAGAGATCACAAGTAGGCAGAGAGGCAGGCAGAGAGAGAGGAGGAAACAGGCTCCCCGCTGAGCAGAGAGCCCGATGCAGGCCTTGATCCCAGGACCCTGAGATCATGACCTGAGCTGAAGGCAGAGGCTTTAACCCAGTGAGCCACCCAGGTGCCTTTTTTCTTTTTTTTTTTACTTTTAAAAAGAGATTTTAATATGTATCAAAGGGTTAACATTTTATCTTTCTCAGGATCCCAGAACTCTTCTGCTATCCTTTTGCTTCATCTTTTATTCTCTGTTCCAGTTAAAAGCTCCTGTCATTTCCCCCAAGGCAGATTAGTATATACTACGTGACTTGTTTTAAGTGAAAACACCTGCAAATTTGAATGCTTAGATTTTTAAAATTAATTTATTTGACAGAGAGATTGCAAATAGGCAGAAAGAGGCAGGCAGAGAAAGAGGGGGGAAGCAGGCTTGATCCCAGGACCCCAAGATCATGACCCAAGCCAAAGGAAGAGGCTTAACCTTCTGAGCTACCCAGGCACCCTTAAATAAATAAAATTTAAAAGAAGATTCAGGGGCACCTGGTTAGCTCAGTTCGTTTGTTGAGCATCCGCCTTCAGCTCAGGTCATGATCTTGGGGTTCTGGGACTGAGTCCACCCAGGGGTTTGAAAGAACAGGATTTATAGAGTTGTGGAAGCAGAATAACAGAAACCCCTCCTTCGAAGAAGGAAATTTAGATATGTTAATTTGCTTTATGCAAGGAATCCACTTTAATGAAAGAGGAATTGTGGGGCCAAGCACTCATTGTTGATTCAAGCCTTATGTTGTTAATCGCTTCTCTTTGATGATAAAGAAAACCAGGCAAACAGAATCTGTGAGCCCAAAGACCTCAACAAAACACTTTCCTTCTAATATGTCAGGTTGAGACGACCTTTCAAGTACGTCTAAAACTTGGTTCTGCTCAATAGTAACAGGCAGATTCCTGGGAAGTGTTTCCATTCGTTGTCAAAAAGCACAGACTCTCCTGCTCTCATACTGTTTTTTTTCAGCCACCTAGAGCATCAGTTTTTGTGTTGTCAAAATCATGAAATACATTTGGATAATTATGGGAGGACAGACAGCATGACTGGCACAGAAGAGAAATGATGGTCCAGAAAGTGTACTTAGCTTTCTTCAGACATAACCAAACTTAAAATCAATTTAAACTAAGTTCTTGGTTTTACTATCTATACACATTTGGAATAGGCATTTAAAAAAAAAAAAAAAAAAAGATGATTTTTTTTAAAATTCTACTGTCTCCTTTGGCCAAAACAAACATAGAATAAAAGTGCTTCTGACCATTTCTAAATCCCAAAGTAATCTGCACTTTGTTTGTGCTTCTACAATATAGAATCCCTGCCTCTCTGTGGCAGGTGATGGAGTTATTTGCTGATTTTCTTCCTACCAGCGGAGAGGAAGTAGAGGTGGGACCCTAGAGCAGAGCTCAGAGACCCCTAATAGACCATTCTTTGTTATGCCAATAATAAAATAATTGATGTATTTTCATATGATACTTAATGAATTATAAAATCATTTCTAAGAAAAATAGTCACTTCTCTTCTGTCATCACTGATGAGATTTCACTAACAATAGATTTGCAATTGGAATTTCAAGGACCAGAAGAATCTTGGAGTTAAAATTTCAATTGCTTTTAAACCATAGTCACGGGGCGCCTGAGTGGCTCAGTCATTAAGTGTCTGCCTTCAGCTCAGGTCATGATCCCGCAGTCCCGGGATCCATCCCCGCATTGGGCTCCCTGCTCAGCGGGAAGCCTGCTTCTCCTTCTCTCACTCCCCCTGCTTATGCTCCCTCTCTAGCTGTGTTTCTCTCTGTCAAATAAATAAAATCTAAAGAAAAAAAATAAAAAGACATAGTAATTAGTTACCTATGGTTTGAAAACATCTAGCATATGATTATTTAACAATACTTAAAAACAGCTGGATAATTTAAGTAGGGTTGTAGAAGTGTCAATGTCAGTAACTTGGTTTTGTTTTCTTTTTTATTGCAGAGGGGGACAGTATCACCAACCTTAATACAGTCCTCTTTCTAGACTAGCATATTCCCAATATACATAAAAAGAAGCTGAAATATTTAGGTTTTCTCATTATAATGAAAAGGTGAATAATAATTCTCATATGTGTTTTGTGATAAGATGTGGCTCCTACTTGAGCCCTGCCATTAATCTTAAGCCAAGAGATACACCTCTATGAAGTGTCAAACCACTGGCTCCCAATCAAATTCTATCCAATATTCCCCCACATAATCAACTGTCACCCTCAGTAACAGGTAGGAGACAATGCCCTACTTTCACTTTATTCTTGCTAGAGCACTCCAGCTTGCCAGTGTGGCTAAGACTCAAGGACATAATAGGGAGACTGGTTTATATAAAATAAAGAGATAAAATTCCTGCTTTGTTTCCTCCCTTTCCTCACCCCCAACTTGCCCTCTAGCACATCCTTATTCCTCTCCTAGTCCAGTGATATTTGCTAGAAGGATGTCTCACCTTAGTGTCCTGTCTCACATCATTCAGCCTTATTATCATCCTGGGCTCATTAATGGGGTCATGCAGAGGTTTCATCTGCTTAGAGAGAGGAGTGAGTCTACCGAGATAGCTCTTCTCTTGAGAATTCCAATTAACCTATTATCTTGATCCATCTTTCTATGTGGTCATTGGGTGTGACCATAGATGCTGATCCATTCTTTCTGTACTTGGTATAGTTCCTATTTTTTAAAGGAAGGTTGTGACATTTCTGTATATCTGAAGAGAGTAAAAACTCCTGTTTTGTAATTAGATACCTACCCATGTATGTTAACCATAATCACCATTCTAATTTTCTCATTTGTCAAGAGAACAAATATTCTATGAAGTTATCTTCACTGAAGATTGAAAATACATAAATAATTAAGAAGAAGGGTAGGCACTGTTGTTTGATGGTTTTAATGCAGTATCTCCTAGATTCATATAACAAACTAGATAACTTGCCAAGGTCCCTTTCACCTTTATAATGACACAAAACAGATGTTACTTTCTGGTTTTAAACAAGAAATCAAGTAAGACTCCAGCACTGCTGCAAAGAAGGTTTTAATCTAATTTTATCCTACTAAGTTACTTTAATCTTTTTTGGTGGCTTGAGGTTTCACAAAGGGAAACGTAAAATGCATGACTTTCTATATGTTATTAAAAGATATTCGAAAAGCTGATAGCATAAAACAGGTCAAGAGATAACAGGAGGACAAAAAATAAGTGGGAAAACGCTGTAGGGAAAAGAAAGAGATAGGCAGGAACTTGCATGCTATTTTCAGTGTATACTGTGGTCTCAAAGATGATTACATTTCCTTAATAGGGGCTTCTCGGGTCCTACTGAGTTCAGGGCAGGCCAATTTATTCTAATGAATAAGAAAGAAAAAAAAGCATAAAAATTGCTGCTATTCAGTCATTTGGGAGAGAAGACCATATTTTCCGTTTCTCCAATTCTTGACAGAATGTTACATATCTGATTTAACATATCAACTTGAGAGTTGTATTATCTAAATCATTTTCATCTCTTGGCACCTGGCCTTTTATTCTCTCCCCCCACCCAAGTTCCCTGCTCTAATTCTTCTTAAACTCCCCCTTCCCTTGTTTATGTATTAACTTCATTTTTGGACTGAGTTGAGATTTGTCTGAAGCAGCTCTAACTTGATGTTTGACTTTCATGAGAGTCTGGCACTGAATTTGACCTTTTGATGTCTTTGGAAGAACCTTCCAAATGTCATTTTTAGAGTGTTGGGAAGACCTTCTGCCCCCTATGCCTCCTTTCTTTCCAACCCATTTCTCCCTGACTTAATTGCTAATGCCTGAGATTTTATCCTTTGAATTTTGCTTCAATTGATTCTAAAGTGCAGACACTCCTGGGCAGATTCAGTCACTCACACTTGATTGTGAATGAGACACAGGGACTGTACTTTGATAAAGAGGCAAGATTAAGAACTAGAGAGCTCTGGTGATGGTTGCAGCTGTAATCACCACAGTGATGGTACAGTTGCTGAAACAGTCTCATCTGCTCCGTTAACATGGAGTCACTTTGGGGACGCCTTGGTGGCTCAGCTGGTTAAGCATCTGCTTTGGCTCAGGTCACGATGCAGGGGGTCCTGGGATGGAGTCCTGCATTGGGCTTCTTGCTCAGCAGGGGAACCTGCTTCTCCTTCTCCCTCTGCCTGCTGCTCCTCCTGCTTGTGTGCTTGCTGTCTCTCTGACGAGTGAATGCAATCTTAAAGCAAAACATGGAGTCACTCCACTCATCTGAACCTCAGAGATCACATACAAAATATGGAGTAATAATGCTTGCCTTATTTACCTAACAAGATTATTTGGAGGCTCAATAGCAGTACAGGTGTCACAAAAGATTTGCAAGCTGTGATATGCTCTGCAAAGTAAAGATATTAAAGGACATGACCAAAGGGGGAAAGTGATGGGGTCAAGGCAATGTGTATCCAGGCCACAGCTGGGGTGGATTGGGGTGCCACTTTGTTTAGGATTCGTATATTGCCTTCCTGTATATCATTGTGTTAAATAAAGCAAGCCACTTTTCTTTTGTCTTTGCTTTTCTTCTCCAGGCTGGTCCATATTGAGGAAGGTGAGAGAGGATGGCTATCAAAGCACAAGTCATCCTTCACCTTAAAGGTTTATCTTTGCCCAGAACCTGAGTCTTCAATAAGAGAGAATTATTTAGGTTTGTGGGAAGCAGTAATTTTTTAGGAACACACTTCTTAGAGGTCAAACTAGGACTAGAATTGGTCAAGTAATACAGCAAAATGGAGTGGGTGTTAAGTTCAAAGAATGCACTAACAGCTTCCAATGACGAAGCCATCCTTTAAACATGATCAGGCTGCAGATGTATTAGTTATTCTCCTTTTTTCTTGTTCAAGATGACCAGTAAGCCCTGATAAATGAATAAATGCCCACTATCACACAGCCACCAGCACCAGACAGAGCTGTCCAGGTGTAGCAGGCAGAATAACGCACCTGAAGAACCCACATCTTAGTTCTTGGAAACTGCTGAGATGCTATGTCACATGCCAAAGAGTCGATGCAAATGTACTCAGGTCAGAGAGAGATGATTCTGCATTACTCATGTTTGCCCAGCCTAATCACACGAACCCTTAAAAGCAGAGAACTTTCTCCAGCTGGAGTCAGAAGAGTGAAACAACAGTCAGAGGCATTGCAAGTGTGAGAAGGATTTGACATGTCTTTTCTGGCTCTGACATGCAAGGGATCATCAGCCAGGAACAGAGGTGGGCCTTTAACATTGCAGGGTGGTCTCTAAGTAGACAGCAAACCAAGAAATAGGGACCTACAATAGCAAGGAAATGAATTCTGCCAAGAATCTGAAATCTGAATGGGCAGGGAAATAAAGTCTTCCCAGAGCACCCAGGAAAAGAGTCCAGCTGGTGGACACTTTGATTTTGATCTGGTAAAACTGGGAGCAGAGAAACCAGCTGAGATAACCTTGCATTCTTACCCATAGAAACTGATTTTTTGGTAACTAGTTATGGTGGCAACAGAACATGAATACACCACGTGAGAAGCAGCTGCACAGCAACACAGTGTTTGTTGTTTCCAACAGCCACTGCATGATTTTCCTTTGGGCCTTTATATTTGAATCATCATTGTTTTCTGATTATAGCATCTGAACACCTAACACATGACTCTTTTTTCTTAAGGTTTATTTATTTCAGTGTTATCTACACCCAATGTGGGGCTAATATTCAGGACCCCGAGATCAAGAGTCGCATGCTCTTCTGACTGAGCCAGCCAGGCGCCCCAGCACATGACTCTTTAAATCAGCAGATATTTTCAGATGTTCTAGACTAAGCTGAATTCCTTTATTTTTTAGTAATTCCTCCTGAGGTCCCTCACAGTGAATTTTGTACACAGTTCTCTCTATATATAGAATGTTTAAAAGGTTGAGATATAACATAGTTCAACAAAGTTCTATTTTTTAAATAAAATGTTCTATTAACTGTATAGCTTGATTTAAGTTTTCACATGTCAACACCTGCGGACCTCTACCTAGGATGGAGACAGGATATTTCCATCACTTCAGTGGGTGTCCCTGCATCCTTTATGACCTCCTCTGGTCAATACTTGCCCCACCCAGAGTCTTCTGCTATTCTGACTTCTGGCACCACTGTTTAGGTGTACCTCTTGAAATTCATGTAAATGGAATCATATAGAATGTGCTTTAATGCCTGGCTTCTTTAGCTCAGCATATTTTTTTTTTTTATTGTTACTAAAATTTTTTTTTCCAGTGTTTCAAGATTCATTCCCCATTCCCCACACCCAGTGCTCCCCGCTTTAGGTGTCCCCAGTACCCACCACCAGGCTCTCCCA